>OX244036.2:1097500-1227500 GCA_945859785.2 Tridacna gigas | reverse complement strand
GTTTTCTACCCTTTCTAAAACAAATTTCAATTTTTCAGTCACATTTGTTTTGTCGTCTGCAACTGCTTTCAATTTGGAGTAGTCTAAAATTTTGTCGTTTGGTAAACAGTTAATACATCTGCTAAAGCCGTTTAGACTCAGGTCTGACGTGGGTCGAAACTTTTTGCTACTGGTAAATTTTCTGCAGCTCAAAGGACCATTCTAAATACTTCATAATCACGGAGATGCATTAAACCCTCTTTTGCCAGAGTACGGCTGATATAGTTTCTGAACCTACAAACATACACACGCACAAAACAATGAACAGTAGCAAAATTATAATATTGGATTTGCAGATTATATTAATAGCAGGGAACTGAACGTTCAGAAAATGTATTTTAAGTAAATAAAAAAAAAAGGGACCAAATTTGCAGATGCAAAAATAAATTTGTCTCAAACGGTGAAATTCGAGTTTGAAAGGGTAGAAAACAATGTGAAAAACAGGAGAAAATGCTGATTACCAGCTTTTTCTCCTTTTCCAAAGACTTCTATAACGCCATTTTTTGTGGTCGTTAAATTATTTTGGATAGGGTCAACATTTCCAAGACTTCTCTAAACATTCAGTTCTCCTTTTAAGGTACCACGGTATAATAATTAAGCACAAAATTAATACAAATATAAAGGGATTTTGCAATAAACATCGATCTATTGTTCTCTCTCGACCTTGACATTATGACCTTCGGCTCCCAATCCTGCTCAATCTGCTGCCTCAGCTGAAATCAGAAAAGAAAATATCATTAAACATACAAACATTTGAGTTCACCTTTATGCTGCTGGAAGATACATCTATACATGTACTCCTTTTTAACCAGTTTTAACCCACTTCATCTTCATTTTTGAGGGTGTGGCTTCCAGCCCCACCGCTTGCG
Organism: Tridacna gigas; assembly: GCA_945859785.2. Classification (NCBI taxonomy): domain Eukaryota; kingdom Metazoa; phylum Mollusca; class Bivalvia; order Cardiida; family Cardiidae; genus Tridacna; species Tridacna gigas. Next base: position 1,226,592 of record OX244036.2, on the reverse strand, counting down.
ATCTAAAATTAGTAATACTGTTAGTAATTTAACCCTTTACCGTACAATGCCGCCTTTTGACGCCCCTGGGAAAGAAGCCTTTTGAAAACATTCTGGGAAAAGGAGAAAATGCTGGTAACCAGCATTTTCTCTTTTTCCCACAATGTTTTCTACCCTATCTAAGAAAAGTTGCACCATTTGAGCCACATCGAAATTGTCGTCTGCAAATACTTTCAATTTGGACAAGGCTAAAATTTTGTCGTCTGGTAAAGGGTTAAGATGGCAAGCCTTGGGGCTGATTAGTTTTCCGAATGAGACGTCAAAGCGATGTCCCGTGTGACGGCGCTTTACACCGAACACGTTTAAGAATTCCTGCGGGGGAGGGGGGGGGGGGAGTTCGCCCATATGGGCAACGGTGGCGACGATAAATCAGTGGGAAAGCTATCAATAAGAATGGTTTGTGAATACGGGCCCATGATCATCAACTCCAATAAAAAACAGCCAAGGCTGGTAGCCGAGTCGGTAACATACAGGGCTTACAGGAGTCGTTGGTTCGAGTACCCAGATCGGCCAATTTCTTTCCGAGGTCTGATGGTAGTACACTGTGACATGATTCCTTCCCCTCTCACTGTTTGAAGGTTTTTCAATATGAGCAATGTGGCAAAGTAACCAGTGCCTTAGAAAGAATATTGTACCAAGGACTGGTTAAAGAAACTCCAGAAAAGCATAGATAGGTACACCGGCAGTCGCGGTATAACCGAAATAATGTTCAAAACGGTATTAACTCTTTACCAAACGGCAAAGATGTAGGCTGGTGTAAAGTAAAAGCATTTGTAAATGTACAATTTAAGTGTTACCCAAATTACGGAAAGTGTCTTTAATGCGATAGAAAACATTATGGGAAACAGAGACAATGCTGGTTACCAGCATTTTCTCCTTTCCCTACTATGTTTTCAAAAACGCATTTTCCCTAGATCATTAAAGCTCGGGATTGTGTGGTAAAGGGTTAAGCACCAAAGAAAGAAACCAACAAACCAACAAACACACAAACAAACAAACAAACCAATATATGACAAGCAAAGCATGGTACACACCAATCATCCCTATTGCCACATGGTCCACATGTTTCCTCGGCTGGCATACATTTTTCAGAGAGCTGATCATACGTTTCCCCCTCCTTGCATTTTACTGTTTCTACGAACTGTCCTTGTCGACAGATTGTGTACTGGTTACACCTGCCAAAATCATCCGGGTAGTTCCCGTCCGAACGACTCGAACAATCCGGCATCATGCCATCATGCTCCTTTGGGATCTCTTCCAGTGGTACGCACATATTTCTTTCTGGGTGGAATAGTTGAGTGCAGCCTTCTTGGTCACGTGGACATGTTTTCAGGGCAACGTAGCGCTCCTTGTGGCAAAGGACATAATACGGCGACCATGTTTTGCTTTCGTGCGCCGTCATTCCATCGGGTTTGGCTTTACAGCTTGGATATCTGATATGGCATGGAATGCAATTGGGGAATGGACATATGTTACTTCGGTACTCACCTGAAATTTGAGCAATGATATCGGCCTGCAACATGCGAAATAAAACCTTCGGACATTTGCGTAAAGTGCCGTCTCGGATTAGCCTGCGCGGACTGCGCAGGCTAATCCGAGACGGCACTTTACGACTACATAAGATTTTTTCATACAGTAGACTTTCGTGAAACAGAAAAATCGCACAAAAACGTGAAGTGTCGTCTCGGATTAGTCACAGACTGCACAGGCTGATCTGGGACGACACACTTTTACGCATATGTCCGAAGGTTCCTTTTCATGTGTTGCACGCCATAATGTCTCACTCTTTATAACGATAGACAAGTATTTACCCTTAACTCTTTACCAAACGACAAAATTTTAGACTTGTCCAAATTGAAAGCATTTGCAGACGACAATTTAAATGTGGCTCAAATGATGGAATTTGTCGTTGATATGGTACAAAACATTGTGGAAGTGTAACCAGCATTTTCTCCTTTTCCCGCAATGGTTTCAAAAGGCATCTTTTTCAGGGTCGTTAAAACTCGGAACTGTGTGGTAAAAAGTTAACCTGCTAAATGAATGAAACTTTCAAGTCGATAGTAAAAACCTAAATTTTGCTATTTCAAAAACATTCTTTGGGAAAAATATCTCCTTATCGGACAGTGTAGATCGCAGATCAGACTGCACGTTTTGTGCAGTCTAGTCTTGATCTACACTGTCCGTAAAAGATCCTTGAGTCGCATTTAGGTAAATGGTTAACCCTTTACCAAACAATCCCTTGTTTAACGACCCTGAGAAAAAATGCTTTAGAAAATACAGTAAGAAAAGGGAGAACATGCTGGTAACCAGCATCTTCTCTTACTTCCTCAATGTTTTCTTTTTTCTTTTTAGAACCGAATCTTAATATTCAAAGCACAATTATTTTTTCTCAGAAAATGGCTTTTATTTGGATGCATGAAAAGTTTTGTCATCTGGTAAAGATTTAATCCAAATGGGCCGAGCCACGGTAGCTCAGTCGATAGCGTACAGGACTTGATAACAGGGGGTCGATGGTTCAACCCCCGGCACGGCCAATTTCTTTCCGAGGATTAAAGATAGTCATTGCGATAGGATTCATTCCTCTCTCATCGCTGATCGTTGTTTGGACGATTGTTATGTGGAAAGCAGCCAGTAGTTTGAGAAGAATATTGCGACAGGAGTCATTCCTCTCTCATCGCTGATCATTGTATCAACGACGGTTTTGTGGGAAAACAGCCAATGGCTTGGAAAGAATATTGTGCGGAGTACTGGTTAAAGAAACTCCAAGAAAGCATGGATCATTGCACTGGCCGCCGCGATATCACTGATATAATGTTGAAAACGGCGTTAAATACCATACAATCAATCGATCAACTTACAAGCATCTTTTGGCTCATGTCTGTTGCCACAGTTGGCCTCTTGAAAGGGTCTACAAGAATTTGTGTCGGAGTCAAAGAGGTCTGGGTACCGGCACTCTTGTAGGTACTGCTCGAGGAACGCGGGTATGGTTTCATATTTGTGACTACAGTTGTAGTAAGCCTGACAATCAGATTGGTGAGGTATTAGACCGCCGTACATATAACAATAACGTTCAACAGATAATGGTCCTGTAAGATTGAAAAGGTTATATAAAGGTAGAGAATAAAACAAAAGCACAGCACGCAGGTGTTAGCGCTCAGCTGCGAGTTGTTTTCTCTGTGAAAACTCTTAAGCTGAAAAAAGGGAATAACTGCACAAGAAATGTGCTGAGTGTTACCTGTCCTTTTGGGTACGGATTTATCTTTGGATCGTTAACAATTAGCCTAAGTTTGAAGTACGAGGAGTGTTCATATATGGATGCACCTAAAATTTTATTCTTCATAGGTTTCACTGAAATTTCTATTTTGTTCCCTCAAAGTATTCACCTCCAACAGATATACAAAGTTTCAGTCTCCCAATCCATTCTTTGAAGGCATTTTCATAGTCTTCTTTAGATATACTATGAAGACACTTAAATATTGCAGAACCGATGTGTTTGTGCTGAACAAATTTTCGACATATAAGGTATTTTTTTAGCTTTGAGAAACAAAAAGAAGTCACATGGGGCAAGGTCAGCTGAATACGGAGGGTGGGAGAGCACAACGACTTTTTCCAGCTTCAGAAAGTCTTGTACCTTGTACAAAAGACAGCTTTTCACGATTACATTCCATCATTTGAACCTCATTTCATCTGCTGTCTTGAAATTCTTTCAAATGTTTTATTATTATAACCCTTTCCCAAACAAGCCTTGGTTTTCACGTGTCTGCAGTACAAGTCTTTTGAAAACACTGTGGGAAAAGGAGAAATTGCTCGTAACGAGCAATTTCTCCTTTTCCCACAGTGTTTTCTCCCCTTTTTGAGACCTTCTGCCGTTTTCATCAAATTTAAAATTGTCGTCTGCAAACTCTTTCAATTTGGACCTGTCCAAAATTTGTCGTTTGGGAAAGGGATAATTATTATTATAATCATTGCTATTATTATTAGCCGGAAGTCTAAAGGCTGAATAAAATGTGTATGTCTTTGCCAGTCTATATGAGTCAGTCTAAAGTTCTGTTGTTTGTTACGACATGAACCAATCACAATACAACAGTTTATGATTTAGTGTACATCATTAGTTTGATTAACGACTATAAAACGGCTAACATATTGCGATTAAGTTAACCCCTGACCAAACAATCTCGTGTTTTAACAATCCCGAATTCTAAAATTGGGTAAAAAGTTGCCAAGTCGCCCTATCTTTTCTTTACTTTTTACACAGTTTTAAAATTCATTCTTCTGCGAGCCACTGAGACAGACCGTGCAATAATAGATCGGCGTCTTCATAATAATTTCCACAGGATTTAACTCTTTCGGCGCCAAATAAGCAAACTTCACTTCTTTTAATGGCTGTAAATACAATCCACTGAGTCTCCGGAAGATTTATATCCTATATGCTTGACCAAAGAAGCGGGTGGCTTAGATCAAAAATCAGACTGCGCGTTCTGTGCAGTCTGATCTTGATCTATGCCGTCCGCAAGGGTCCCTGTTTTCGCCTATGGCGCTGAAAGGGTTAAAGCTAAGTGTATTTTGACACCCGCATTGTTTGCTTATGGCGGACACTGGGTCTTTAAGGCTCGAGTTTGGAATAGTTACAGCACATCTAATTTACATTAATTCATAAAATTTTGACACTCAAATATGGCGAAGATTGCAGAAGAAAATAACTATGACTAATACTCAGTGAAAATATGAACCATTCGTTTATGAGTTTACTTCGTTATGAGTTTGAGCCATGCTCTGTGAAAAGGGGGCTAAATGCATCTGCAAAAAAGTATCGACCCAGGTCAGCCTGCGCAGTCCGCGCAGGCTGACCTGGCCGAAACTTTTCGCTATTGGTCAATTTCTTGTCTATGTCAAAGGACCAGTTTAACCTATGATTCAGTTGTTAGACCAAATCGATTTTATGTATCTATAGTAATTTGATGGCTTTCTTGGTATCATCACAGGCCTTTGAAGCTCCACTGGTCTGTTACGGAACACTAACATTTTTCTTGGTTGATCATCGAATACTTGCGAATTGGTGCATCGCCTGTATATCAGGGAATACTCGAATTTTCATTTACATCGTTGCTATAAATAGCACATTGGCGACTGCCTCCGTGTTGTATATAATAAGACGTCTTATTATATACAATATAGAGACAGTTGCCAATGTGCTATTTATAGTAACGGTGTCCGATAAGGAAAATTTCGTTGTCCGGTAATAGACCAATGGAGTTTCAGTGGCCTATGGTATCATGCAACACGGAGATATATTAAGCCTCTTTTTGCCGGAGTATGGCTCATTTATTTTGTTAGCCTGTCATTTAGTGTTGGATAAGAAATAGACAATACATGTATCTGCTTTTCCTACAAGTATGATACAAATTTCTAGTCAATCAAATACGACAATTTGCTGTCTCAAAATGTAAATATAATTTTTGAAAGATTTTTCTGAAAGTGTATATCAGGACTCGACTACACTGCATTTGGTCGTTTTACCGTTCGATATTTTAAACTCTCTAAAACTTAACAAAGAAATATATTGGTTTAAACTGAGGGCAATTTGCAGACACACAAATATATTGCGGCTGAAATGATATAAATTGTTCTTGAAAGTGTAGAAAGCATTGTGGGAAAAAGACAAAATGCTGGTTACCAACATTTCTCCATTTTCCACAATACTTTCTACCATTTCAAAGATAAGTCCCATCAATTTAGCCACATTTAATTTGTCGTCTGCAAATACATGTACTTTCAAATTGGACTCGTCTCAAATTTCAATTGTCTGGTAAAGAAACTAAACTGTACCCACCTAAATATTCTAGAGGAGGTCTTCTGTGCATATTGCCAGTTGTACAGTCGTCAAATTTATCTCCTTCAGGGACACACATTTTCACGATTCCGCTGAAAACTGAGCCCGACGGACAATCTGGCATTTCCATGGGCGTTCCGTGCAGGCAAAGGTAGTAACCGCGGCAGTCAGGCTTGGCGATGATTTCGAATCTTCTGTTCAAGCACTGCGGCGCGGCGAACGATAGCGTCGCAATTCCGGCCAATACTAATGCTGTATACATATTTCGATAATTTTTTAACTATCTATATAACTTTATTAAAATAAAAACCTAACAAATTGTTTACTTTTATGAAAAAATAAAATATTGTCTTCTAGCAATATTTCTGAATTTTACAAACAGTCTCGAGTCCGATAAAGAGCGTTTGACAATTCAAATTCGAAGACACTTTTGGCTCCGGTAAATCGGGTTTATATACATGTAGCGATTTCGGCCCACCTTCGTGCGCATGCATATGATAATGAAGGTAAATAAACAACAAGGGCCGACTTTAGGGGATAACGTAAACAACAGAAAATATGTGCGGTATAAGCTCTTTTTCGATAAACCTTTCATTATCAGTTTATATTGTTGTTTATGTTTGGGACAACAGACTTAAAATCACGTATCGTGACGAGATAATTTATAAACCCAACTCGATAACGTCTATATTATCTCGTCACGGTTAATGGTTTTAAACATTTATTCCCAAAAACAAAACAATAATATAAAATGTTAATGAAAGGTTTATCGTGTTAGAGTTATAATCGCCCAAAGTTAATCGATTCGTGTTTACTTCACTACTAGCATTATCTGGTGTTTCTTCCTTTTATTTTTTAACTCTTAAGCTGCTGAATAAATGGAATGAACATTTCAATGCAATAGTAAAAACCCAAACATTGCCGTTTCAAAGTTGATTTAACCTGAAAGAAAATACCGTATCGGACAGTGTAGATCAAAGATCAGACTGCACGTTCTGTGCAGTCTGAATCTAGATCTGCACGGTCGGCAAAAGGTCCGCTTAAAAACTTAAGGGTTAAAGGTGAAATTTCGTGAAAAGGACCGATTTTCTTTCCCCTTAACTCTTTACCACTCGACAAAAATTCAGATTCACCCAAAATGAACGCTTTATGCAGACGACAAAATAAAAGTAACTCAGAAACTGAAATTTGTTTTGGGAAGGGTTGAAAACATTGTGGGAAAAGCAGAAAATGCTGGTTATCAGCATTTTCTCCTTTTCCCACAATGTTTTCAAAAGCTTTCGTTATCAGGGTCTTTAAAAGTCGGAATTATGTGGTAAAGGATAAAATGAATTAAACCTTTACCACACAACCTGGTATTGAACTCGTTACCTTCTTCAAACAACGTCTTGCAGGACGTCACTGCAAGCGCTGATGTGTTTAAAGCAACTGGTATCATTCTAGTATTCAGTTTTTCGGCGTAGCTGAATGTCCTGGCTTTTGACCTACTTTTTGTTGGTACTGATAATAAATGAATAAACAGAAGTTTGTGATTGGTAAAAAATGTAGACATGTTTATTTTAAGGGCCCCTGCCGATTTGCTGGTAAATTTACACAGTCTATCTTTTTTAAAGGTGTTCCTTGTTTGTACTATTTGTGAACAAGTGCTTTACCAGTCATATGACCTCGGCACTTGTGAGCCGGATAAAATACTTTCTCCCAATTAGAACTCAGAACACAGAACATTTCATTTTGTGGTTAAGGCCTCCGGCCCATATTACATAGCATGCAGTTTATAAATATTTTGTTATCGCCCCTCTTTTTTGCCCAGTACAAAACTATAGTCGATTTTTAACAATAACTCACAGAAAAACACACTATAAAATTGACACTTCCTAGATCAAGCGACCAATTTGTCCATAGAGCTATGTGGGGAACGGGGAAAACACTCGTGGTATTTTCTCCATCCTCCACAATGTGCTCTACTCCCATTATTTAAACTACAATTATTTTGTCGTCTGCAGATGTTTTCAGTTTAGACTTGCCCAAAATTTTGGTATCTCTTTATGAACACATTATATAAAGACATTTTGACAACAATTATATATATACAATGGTCACACGCACGTTAGTATAGGCATGCACAAACACTAGGCGTTAAAGACGAGCACTTTAATGTACAACCGCCAAGCCCCCGTAGCTCAGTCGGTATACGTACAGAACTTAAGAACAGGAGGTCGCTGTTTCGATCCCCGGCTCGGCCAATTTCTTTCCGAGGATTGATGATAGTCATTGCGACAGGATTCATTCCTCACCCATCGCTGACCATTGTTTCGACGATGGTTATGTGGGAAAGCAGCCAGTGGCTTGGAAAGAATATTGTGCGGAGTACTGGTAAAAGAAACTCCAGAAAAGTATAGATAGGTGGACTGGCCGCCGCGATATAACTGAAATAATGTTGAAAACGGCGTTAAACACCATACAATTAGTCAATCATTATTGTACAACCATTTGAGATAGCTTTTAATTTGAAATTTGACCCGGTCAGGCAGTTTGAACCTACGAGCTTTATGCTCTAGATTAAGGCGGTAAACTGGCGGCAACTGTGGCGATTATATATACTATTTAAAAGCCGCCATTTTCTGGGGATTCACTGGGAGAGTTCAAATTTAACCCGTAACCTGCTAAATAAGTTAAATGAAACCTTCAAGCCAATAGTAAAAACCCGAATAATGCTAATTCATACTTATTTTTTTTTTTTTTTTTTTTAAGAAAAATATCTTCTTATCGGACAGTGTAGATCAAAGATCAGACTGCACGTTCTGTGCAGTCTGATCTTGATCTACACTGTCCGCAGAAGGTCAGTGAGTCGCGCTAAGCAATTTAGGGTTAACCCCAGTAGAAATCGCTTAATGTCTTAGTCCGAAGCTTATGGTGAAAGGAGAGTCAAAGTTTATGTCCAAAACAGAAATGCCATCCGTCATCATTTAGTCGCAATTTCAGTCATTGTTTTTGTTTTTTAAAGGTAGAGGAACGCTGTACAAACATGTTTTTTTTTTAAATTAAATCTTAATTAGTGCGTAACTTATAACAAATAGGGAACAGTTTGAAAGTAAATAGTATTATTTAAACGATATGGACATGTTGATTGATTGATTGTAAGGTGTTTAGCGTCATTTTCAACATTGTTGTAGGTATATCGCGGCGGCCAGTGCACCTATCCATGCTTTAATGGAGTTTCTTTTACCAGTACTACGGAAAATATTCTTTCCAAGCCACTGGCTGCTTTCCCACATAACCATCGTCGAGACAATGGTCAGTGGTGAGAGAGGAATGAATCCTGTTGTAATGACTTTCATCAATCCTTGGAAAGAAAGTGGCGGTGCAGGGGTCGAACCAGCGGCTTTCAGTTTGGACGTGTCTTAATTTTTGGCGTTTGACACAGAGTTAGTAAATAATATTTTACATCATAGTAGGTGTGCGTCGATTCTTATGGTGGGTGTGGTAGTTGTTATTTATCTAGAATGGTGCATCAAAATGGATGGAATATTTTCAGTTTCATACAAAGGAGTTCACAGAAGACTCGTTAGGCAATGACAACAATACCGATTTACTAACAAAATTGTAAAGTTGACAATGAAAAAAAAACTAGATAAATCTTCTTGCTTTCTACGTTAATTTCGATTAATCTTTCAACTTGAATGTCATCTTTTAACGCAAAGAAAAATTCCCAGATTTGTTGACATTTTCTGAAAAAAAAAAGTTCTGAAACGAAATTCTTCAAGACACGAATTTGACACTCATTAAGATACAAAAATAAAATCATATGCCTGGTAAAATATCTTATACTGTATGTACATGTAATTTAATTGTTTGTTTGTTTGCATGATGTTTAAGGCCGTTTTTTTTTTTTTTTTTTACATAATAATAGCTATAACACAACGGCCAGTTCAGCTATCCATGTTTTCCTAGCGTTTTTTACACCAGTACTTCGCACAAAATTCTTCTAACGCATCTGGCTGCTTTCACACGTAACCATCATCGAAACAATGATTAACGGTGAGAGAAAAATGAATCCTGTCGCAACCCTTATCACCAATCTTGGGGAAAAATGGTCGAGTTATGAATCCGAACAAGCGACCCCCCTCCCCGGGTTCAGGCCTTGTACGTTACCGAATGGGTTACCTACGGAGCCCGGTAGGTGTCATGCTCTACACATTTTTTATTTCGAAATAACGAAATCCTAAATCGTTAAAACGAAATGCTATTTCGAGAAAACGAAATACTAAATCGTTAAAACGAAAGCCTAAATCGTTCAAACGAAATACTATTTCGAGAAAACGAAATACTAAATCGTTAAAACGAGATACTAAATCATTAAAACGACATGCTATTTCGAGTAAACGAAATGCTATTTCGATAAAACGAAATGCTATTTGAACGATTTAGTATTTCGTTTTAACGATTTAGTATTTCGTTTGAACGATTTAGGATTTCGTTATTTCGAAATAAAAAATGTGTAGAGAATGACACCTACCGGGCTCCGTAGTTACCTGGCACGGCTACGCTGAATGTTACTTTGACACATGGAGGCATCCTGAACTTTCGCAGCAGTATCTCAGCCTTAAACGACTGAATGATCGATGGATGACTTGTTCGACAAAAGTTGAATTTGTCTATAAGTGATTGTAATTGACAGTTTCACGAAAAAACATAGTTGTAAACATAACCGCTCAGAATGTTTATATGGTCTATTTTCTAAACCCTTGGGCTACTAAGCACGATTCACTGACCTTTTGCGTACAGTGTAGATCAAGATCAGACTGCACAGAACGTGCAGTCTGATCTTGGATCTACACTGTCCGATAAGGAGATATTTTTCTCCAAAAAATAAGTTTTAAAAAAGCATTGTTCTGGTTTATACTATCGGCTTGAAAGTTTTAACTTATTTAGCAGGTTAAGTGTTAAACCCTTCAGCATAAAATTTATAAACTCGACCTCTTTCTAAAAATTTCCCTAGAACTCAGAAAGTGTCTCTTTATTATAGTGGTTTGACTTAACAAGCGGACGGAAAAGATCCAAGATCAGACTGCACATTCTGTGCAGTTGATCTTGATCTATACCGTCAGCAAAAGAGCTTCTTTTTCGCCTAGGGTGCTGAAAGGGTAATACAAATTAATTGAAAATAAAAAACTAACTAGGACAAGTCTGACGTGTAAATAATCAGTCACTCGTCGGGGCAACTATCTGTCACCCAACAACAGCTGACAACCATGTTTTTGGCCTTTGGGGCGCCTGAATGAAGTATTTAGGAAAGACCATCCTTGGTATTTTTCGGCGGAACTTTATAAGCCAGCTTTTCACGTACTTCTTAGAATCAGTCTCGAGTGAAGAAATAGTAATATACGATTGGTTAAAAATGAGGACATGTTTATTCTGCGGATCCCACAGGCCGTTTTGGGGGCCCATTTATGACACTTACATAAAAGTGTTGCAACCATTAATCAGTACCAAGGGGCGTTTATTAACAACTTTGCAAATGAATATGATGGAGGAGGGGAATCCTTTTCTTGTACTAATTTGTAATTTGATATTTTAAGCATTACCTTGTAACCTATGTACAGTCTACATGAATTTTCAGACACATCATTTTTTAGCAGCAACTTCTCCTTTTGCCAACTATGAATTGGATTAAAATCTAATTTTGAAAAATATTATTTAAATAAAAATTTCGCTTTTCAGTAATATGCGAAACAACGAGGACAAAGCAGCAATTGCTGGTGAGGTTACTTTTCTTTATCTCCATATTGTACCACAAAAGAGTTTCAATATTCATATTCCAGAATCCCGTTCGCCGTCTATCTTTTTTTTTTTCCCAAAGATCTCTTCTTTTGAATACTGGCCCAATCAGCGGGTGGTCTAAACTCGATTCCGACAAAATTTCAAAATTTCGGAGTTGTTATTGGATGATTTTGTTTTTTTAGTTTTCTGTGCATGTATACACTGAATGCGATAAATTTGTCTTAAAGGTTACGACAGAATTCATTGCTCTCTCACCGGTAATCATTCTTTCGATAATGGTCACTTGTGAAAGCAACCAGTTGCTTTAGAAGAATTTTGTGCGAAGTACTGTTATGAGAAACTCCAGGAAAACTTGAATAGGTGCACTGGTCATTGCGATATAGCTGAAATTATGTAAAATAAAGGCATTAAACATCACTCACAAACAAATTACATACAGTATAAGATAATTTACCAGGCAGTTTTCTTCTAATCCCAATCGGTGTCAAATTCGTTTCTTAAGGTGACAACCAACCAGATTTCGTTTCGGAACTTTTTTCAGAAAAAATATTAACAAATCTGGTAATTTTCATTTGCATGAAAAGATGACATTAAACCTGAAAGGTTAATAAAATTAACGTAGAAAGAACGAAGATTTACCTAGTTTTTAAAATTTACAATTCCGTTAGTAACGGTATAGTTGCTATTACGTAAAGAGTCTTCTGTGAACTCCTTTAACGTGGAAGGTTCCAAAATTTATCGTTAGAGAAAGGATTATGCATGTATTTCCCGCCTAGCTTATATTTAAATACTTTTGATAATGGTACAAATTTGTAATTTTCTACTGTGTGAAACCGAAAATATTTCATTTATTTTTTGATGCATCATTCTAGATAAATTACAAACCCCCACCAAAATTATCAAAGCACGCCTATTATGATGTATATATTATTCATTAACTCTATGTCAAACGATAAAAATTAAGACATGTCCAAATTGAAAGCATTGTCAGGCAACAAATTAAATGTGGCTGAAATAACGGATTTTTTTTACTTTGAAAGAGTAGAAAACATTGTGGGAAAAGGAGAAAATGCTGGTAACCAGCATTTTCTCCTTTTCCCACAATGTTTTCAAAAGCCTCCCCGTTCGATCGATAACACGCGAGATTATGTGGTAAAGGGCTTAGTTACTCCATTCTTTATTCCAGAAATTAAAATAATCATCGTAACGAAGTATACTTTACAACGAAGTGTATTTTACGACTGTATTAATCTTCAATCGATACAGCCAAACTGAAACAACGAAATTAGCATCGAAGTATCGAATACAAAAAAAAAAAGAAGAATCAGCCCGTACGGTAGTGTAGTCCGATCTTAGCCTTCACTCTTGTCAGAGATTTTGCCAAAATGCACGGCGTGGGTAATGTCATTACATTTTGATGGATCATTGCGGTTTAACTGAGTTATTTCGTTCATTAGAGCTAATTGGTAACCTCCATTCAAGACTAATATTACATCGAATGTTGTTTTACGCTTTTTACAGCCATATCACGGCGACAGCTAGCATAATTCATGTGTGTCCTGGGTTTCACCAGTACTAGGTTGGGGCTCTCAGAGTTTTTTTGGCTCAAGGACATTCTTAGGAAAAAGCTAGTTATTCCAGTGAGGCTCGAGCCTGGGGCCTCCGGGTTACAAGTCCTGCACTTTACCACTGAGTCATGCAGGACCGCCATTAGCAAGAAGGTGGTTGGGAATACAAAGCCAAGGTATAAAGTGAAAGTCTGTTTATTTCCGAATTTAAGCAAAGAGTTAAAGATAATTTCTATCAAAAATGGTTTTACGATATACATTGTAACCAAAAGTTGAAATTTTTATATGTTCACCTTAAAAGGGACTTTGGTATGGAAAATTACTTAACTTGTATTAATTCATTTAAATTAAGATCTGCTATTTCACAAGTCCGAATTAGCGCACATAATCTAAATATTGAGACTTTCAGGTATGGCCGTGACCGAAAGGAAATATCAGAGAGAACTTGTACTTTATATAATAGCGGTGAAATAGAAGACGAATTTCATTTCTTGTTCAAATGTTCTAAATATGATGACTTACGATCGCGATTTGTCAACAAATGTTATTATCGACGTCCAAGTATGGGAAAATTACTTCAGTTATTGACAGCAAGAAATAAGCTGACAGCATCTAAACTAGGAAAATTCATTGAACAGGCGTTTAAAAGAAGAACTTCGTTACAAGAATCATAATTTAATGTTAACAACTGTTATGATTAATTGTCGCTCTTGCTTTTCTAGACACAAAAAATCTCAATGAATTGGATAATGTGGACCAGGGATTAGACTGCACGCGCCATGCAGCCTGATCTTGTTCTACTTCGTATTGAGTAACGTTTTTTTTTTTTTGTAAACCAGTCCAGGGGTGGCGAATGTTTTGAATAAACATATGGTTGAGCATAAAACTTTACAGTTTGTTTATTTTGTGTGTGTGTTTGGGGGCAGTATGCGTTTATATGGTTTGACTCTTTTACATATATTTATATGTACTCACTCTTCTTTACGCATAAAATACAAAGGTTGTGGATGGTGATGATCTGAGATCGGACTGCATGGTCTATGCAGTCTGATCTTGATCACCGTTTTCCACGACAGTGCAATGTGGTCATTTCCCTCAACAGAAGTTTAATAGTAGGTATGTTTAAATTTAGTGTGGTTATTATAGATATGCCATTGTACTATGATGATAGTGTATGTATATACAGTGTATGAATATGCATGTATATACATCTACTGATATCATAGTTATAATAATTCTGAGCGTATTCATTCTCCATAAGAAGTCTAAAATACTGAACCACATTTAGTCCACGATAGAACTATAGATATTCTTTCGATCTTAAAAGCTGGTAGATTTGCGTGTATATATATGTGCGTGCGTGCTTGTGTGTGTGTGTGAGAGAGAGAGAGAGAAGGAGAGAACAGCAGAAAGAGAGACAGCAGACAGAGAGAGAGAGAGAGAAGGAGAGAACAGCAGAAAGAGAGACAGCAGACAGACAGAGAGAGAGACTCTATTAAGTACCATGACATTTGTGAAAACAATTGGTAGATGACGATGTACTTATGTATAAGTCAATAAAAGATGCTTTTCTATAAAGATATACAAATAAAGGTTACAGAGAGAAAGTAGCTTGGCTTCTCTTTTCAACCGTTATCCTGCTAAATGAGTGAAATGGAACTCTTAAGCCGATGATAAAAACCCGATTGTTGCAAGTTTAATTTTACTTTTTTTGATAAAAAGATATCTCGTTATCGGACAGCGTAGATCCAAGATTAGGCTGCATGTTCTGTGCAGTCTGATCTTGTTCTGCACTGTCCACAAAAGGTCATTGAGTTGAGGTTAGCAGCCGGAGGGTTTTAGACTCGAGGAGGAAAATTCGTAGGACATTGTATGAAAAGGAGAAAGTGCAGGTTACTACCCTTTCAATCATTTGTACCACATTAACACTACTTAACCCTTTAACAGACGACAAAGTTTTAGCCTTGTCCAGACTGAAAGCATTTGCAGACGACGATTTCGGTGTGGCTCAAATGGTGCAATTTTTCTTTGATAGGGTAGAAAACATCGTGGGAAAAGGAGAAAATGCTGGTTACCAGCATTTTCTCCTTTTCCCACAATGTTTTCAAAAGGCTTCTTTCCCAGGGGCGTCAAAAGGCGTCATTGTGTGGTAAAGGGTTAAGGAACAAATCTCAGTCTTGTCCAAAACTGAAAGCATTTACAAGCTAAAAAGGAAATGTAACTCAAAAATTTAAATTTGTTTTAAGAAAGG
The DNA here is from genome assembly GCA_945859785.2 of Tridacna gigas. Lineage (NCBI taxonomy): Eukaryota > Metazoa > Mollusca > Bivalvia > Cardiida > Cardiidae > Tridacna > Tridacna gigas. Next base: position 1,211,123 of record OX244036.2, on the reverse strand, counting down.
TAGAAAACATCGTGGGAAAAGGAGAAAATGCTGGTTACTAACCTTGGTTACCAGCATTTTCTCCTTTTTCTCACAATGTTTTCCAAAGTCTTGTTCTATAGGGTCATGAAAAGTCGGAAATGTCTGAGCAAGGGATGAAGATGTCCAGTAGGTTTTTCTTTCGCCACAATGTTTTAAACCCTCAGGCTACTAAGCCCGTATTGCTAACCTTTTGCAGACAGAGCAGATCAAGATCAGATTGCACAGAACGTGCAGTCTGATCCTGGATCTACACTTTCTGATATGGGGATATTTTATCTCCAAAAAAGTGAGTTTGAAATTACAAAATTTGGGTTTTTATTATTGGCTTGAAAGTTTCATTTCACTTATTTAGCAGATTACGGGTTAAATGCAGCATGCTGCAATATACAAAATGTCACCTGGAGAAGATAATAAGATGTTTTATGGTTTTTTTTTTCTCTCAAATGCTGCGTAAACAGTTTTTGGTTGACATTAATATCAAGATTTGCATCCGGGTATTTATTGCGTTATCTGTTTACTTTTATAAGTGGTTGGATAATGTCCTGGCTAAATTAAAATATGCTATATAACACTGAAGTTCCAAAAAACAGATGACAACTCGCAGTTTGAATATTACACTTCCAATTCATAACAGCCAAGAAAATAAAGAGAAGAATGTAGATTTGAGCCATGCTCTGTGCAAAGGGGGCTTAATGCATCTGCGAAAAGTATCGACTCAGGTCAGCCTGCGCAGTCCGCGCAGGCTGACCTGGGCCGAAACTTTTCGCTATTGGTCAATTTTCTGTATGTCTAAGGACCAATCAACCTCATGATTCAGTCGGTTATAAGGAAAAAAAGTGGCTTTTATGGATCCATAATTATGTGATGGCTTGATTGGTACAATACAGCCCGGAGATGCATTAAGCCCACTTTTGCCAGAGCTTAACTCATTTATTAGTGTGCTTGTATTGTGTTTAACTATATGTCCAACGACAAAACTTTGGACCCATCCAAAGCCAAAGCATTCGCAGATGGCAACCCAAATGTGGTTTAAGAGGGTTGTTAAAACTCGGAATTGTGTGGTTAGGGGTTAGAAGCATTTTGACAGAGGGTGGATATTTCTTTATAAAGACAATTGCTCATTTTCCTGTAATCATTTCTATATCGTTAAAATAAAAATTGCCATTCTTCTAATGCTTTCCCCTTTAAGTTTCTTGTATTTATCTCAGTATTCTAACATGACAGGTGAATTCGGCTGTATAAATACAGTGCGTGGTAAAATCGACGTCATTCTATATACTATGTAAAGTAAGAATTAATCCGCATCCGCTTTTTGTAAACTAAGTATGAACTTGTTTTCTTTTATCAAGAGTTGGTCATGTTAGAATTGAAAAAATCTTCTTTCTATTGTGGTTTATCGTTCAATAAACCACGGTTGTGAGTTATGAGGCGCAATGAATAAACCACTCAGGCTATCTCCCTCGTGAATTATTGATTGTGCCGCATAACTCAAAACCGTGGTTTATTAAACGACAAACCACGATAGAAAGAAGATTGTTTCTTAAGCACGATTTTGTACTTGTCCAAATTCAAAGCATTTGCAGACGACAATTTAGATATAGCTCAAACAATGGAATTTGTCTTTGAAATGGTAAAATAATATTGTCGCAAAAGGAGAATATCCTGGTTACCAGCATTTTCTCCTCTTCCGATGATGTATTCCTACCCTGTCAAAGACGCATGCCATAATTTCAACCACATTTAATTTTTCGTCTGCAAAGTGCTTCAAGATTTGAAGAGTCTAAAATTTTGTCGTTTGATGAGAGGGTTATTCAGTTCTGTACTGCAAGCTTGCGTCAATCACGAAAGATTCAAAGCAGAAGACAGGAGATATTTGCGTTTTAATCCTTAGGCTGCTAAGCGCGACTCAAGGACCTTTTGCGGACAGTGTAGATCAAAGATCAGACTGCACAGAACGTGCAGTCTGATCTTGGATCTACACTGTCCGATAGGGAGATATCTTCCCCCCAAAATAAACCTTTTGAAATGGCAAAATTTGGGGTTTTCCTATCGATTTGAAAGTTTTATTCCATCAGTTTAGCGGGATAAGGGTTAAGTTGTTGGTAAGTGAAATGCTGTTTTATCAAGAGACCCTGTTTGTTTGTTGCATTACTTTTTGCGACGAGTTGTTTACTTGGTTGTGAGAAAAGGATCGGAATATTTAGATATATGGTTTAATTTAAAAAACGTGCAATGATTTAAACGACAGCTTAAGCCTGTAGTTGTTTTTTATTTACTGTTATTGTCAGACCATATTGCCATATACTAAATCTTGTTATTGCACCCTAAAACGGCTGTCTGAATCAACCAGAAAAAAAAAAATCTAGTCTCGCACATTTTGTTTGTTGTTCGAGCAGTTTTAGATTTTAAAGGGGTATTCTTTAACAGCGAATTAATCTTTAGAAAAAAAATAGACCCGACAACAAATGTCTGACAACTTCTCAAGGATTTTTGAGTTGTTTTATTATCATTATTATTATTATCATCATCATTATCATCATCATCAGCATTATCATCATAATCATTATCATCATCATCATTATTATAATTATTATTATTATCTACCTCTGATGCATGTGAGAAAAGTAGTCAGTGGCTTTGGAAAGAAAGTTGTGTCAGTGTAAGAAAGCCGCCAGGAAACACATACATTTGTAGGTGCGTCGCTGACCGCCATGATATGACCTAAACTGTTAAAATGGCGTTAAACTCCAATACAAACCAAACCAAACCATTATTATTTATTTATCATCATCATCATCATCATCATTATTATTATTATTATCATTATTATTATTGTTATTATTATTATTGATCTTTATTATTGTTGATTTTTATTATTATATTTGCGAAAAGTTTCGGTTCAGGTCAACCTGCGCGGACAGTGCAGGATGACCTGGGGTTATACTTTTCGCAAATGCATTTAGACCCCTTTTCATAGAGCATGGCTCATATATTTGAGCTATGCTCTGGCAAAAGGGGGCTGAATGCATCTCCGTGTTGCATGATACCAAGCAAGTCATGACATAATTAGGGACCCATAGATTCCATTAAGTATAACAACCAACTGTATCATAAGGTAGACTGGTCCTTTGAAATAAATCAAATGAATTAAGCCCCTTTTTTCACAGAGCATGGCTCATTTATTTAATATATTCGATATTTTAATGTATTTAATATTTCTCTTTCTCATTTATTGATGTTTTGTAAGAAACTGCCATACTAAATTCAGTGACGAAGATATATGAATAGTCACCTTGGAAATAATAATAATAATAATAATAATAAAACTCAAAAGTCCTTGGGAAGTTGTTAAACATTTGTTGTCAGAGATCAGTATTTCGTAACTTGAAATCAAAAGCAATTCGTCTGCAATGAATGGGACCAGAGTTCTTAATTCCCAGACTAGTCTTCTGATTGGCTAAGACACTTCACCTTATCTCATCAGATCGCTGGTCTTGGAATTAAAAGTGAGGAGTGTTTTAAGAATGGTTTGTGAATGAAATTCTATAGTCTGTATTCACCAGCGACTTAGCTTCATTCTTTGTATTATTCTAGATTTAGAAAGTAACACAGCTTCTGATTGGCTAAACCGGATGCTTTAGCCAATCAGAAGTTATGTTACTTTCAAATTTGGAAAATTTTGAACACGGACACAGTCTTGTGAACTATTTTTTCGCCGGGTCCATTTTATTTTTTACTGGGCAATAAGGTCCGTATTCACCAAACATTTTAAAGGCAAAAAAAGGAAATAATCTGGTCTTAGAAATATTCTAAATTTGAAAGCAAGTCAACTTTTGATTGGCTAAACCAAGTGGTTTAGCCAATCAAAACTTGCGTTACTTTCAATATCTAGAATAACACTAAGAATGAAATCAAGACTCTTTGGTGTATACGAGCCCAGATGTTTGTAGATAGGGTCGGAACGTCGGTCGTAAAATTGTATTGATTCGAATGAAATAATGCAGTATTGATTGATTCATTTATTGTACAGTGTTTAACGCCATTTTAAACATTATCTCAGTTATATCGCGGCGACCAGTGCACCTATCCATGCTTTCCCGGAGTTTCTTTTAACAGTACTGTGCACCATATTCTTTCCAAGCCCCTGGCTGCTTTCCCACGTAACCTTCGTCGAAACAATGCTCAGCGGTGAGAAATGAATCCTGTCGCAATGACTATCATCAATCCTCTGAAAAAAATTGGCACCCCCCTGTTCTCATGTCCTGAATGCTCCCGACTGAGCTACCGGAGCTTGGCAATTAATGCTGTAATAATGAAATCTTTTCTTTAATATATTGCGTGTGCTATGATTAAAATTTTGCTTTCTGAAATTAGTTTCCGTGCAAAGAGTAATAGAGATATATCGAGAGATTAGATAACTACCGGCATACGTCTCAGGGAGTCATGCTAGCCCAATTTTTGAAAGATTGTCGCAAAAAAAAAAAGATTGCTCGAAACGAGCAACATTAATGGGCCATGCCCTGGCAAAAGGGGGTTTAATGCATCTCCACGATGCATTACACCAAGGAAGTCATCGTATAATTATGGATCCATAAAATCCAGTTTGTCTAACAACCGACTGAATCCTGTGGCAGACTGGTCCTTTGACATGCAAAAAAATTGACGTTTAGCAAAAAGTTTGGACCATGTCAGCCTGCGCGTACTGCGCAGGCTGACGTGGGTCGATACATTTTGCAGATGCCCTAAGCCCCCTTTTTCACAGAGCATGGCTCATTCATTTTAGAACCTATGTTTTCGCACGTATTTTTATGTCTGAAGGACTTGCCAAAGTCTGACTTGGAATGTGCTTTTTTTCTGCACATTTCCTTCCAGAGTTCTGGCCATTTACGCCAGGGCACCAGGCAGGTAGGCAGTCAGTACCTATTAGTTAAATCATGAACTATGTGAACCCCGCTCTGGCGAAAGGGGGCTTAATGCGTCCCCGTGATCCATGATACCAAGCAATTCATTACATAATTATGAAGCTATAAATTCCAGTTTGCCTAACAACCGCCTGAATCATTAGTTAGAATGGTCCGTAGACATACAGAAAATTGACCAGTAACGAAAAGTTTCGGCCCTGGTCAGCCTGCGCGGACTGCGCAGGCTGACATGGGTCGATACTTTTCGCAGCCGAGCCCCGTAGCTCAGTCGGTAGCGTACAGGACTTGAGAACTGGAGGTCGCTGGTTCGATCCCCGGCTCGGCCAACTTCTTTCCGGGGATTGATGATAGTCAATGCGACAGGATTCATTCCTCTCTCACCGCTGAACATTGTTTCGACGATGGTTATGTGGGAAAGCAGCCAGTGGCTTGGAAAGAATATTGTGCGAAGTACTGGTAAAAGAAACTCCAGGAAAGCATGGATAGGTGTACTGGCCGCCGTGATATAATGTTGAAAATGGCGTTAAACACCATACAATCAATCAATCAATACTTTTCGCAGGTGCATTAAGCCCCCTTTTCGCAGATCGTGGTTCATGTATATATGTGTTTTTAAAGTCTACTTCAAATATGAGCCACGCTCCGTGAAAAGAGGGGGCTTAATGCATTTGCAAAAAGTTTCGACCCAGGTCAGCCCGCGCAGTCCTCGCAGGCTGACCTGGGTCGAAACTTTTTGCTATTGGTCAGTTTTTTGCATGCCAAGGCACCATTCTACCTAATGATTGAGTCAGTTTTTAGACAAAATGGATTTTTATTGATCCATAATTATGTGATTTTTATGGATCCATAATTATGTGATAACTTGCTTAGTTTCATGCACCACGGAGATACATGAAATTCCCTTTTGTCAGAGTCTGTCTTTAATGTTTTATAGGTTTTTGAAACCAGTTCTTTACCGGATGACAAAATTTCAGACCTAAGCAAACTGAAAACATTTGAAGAAGGCCTCTCAATGGCCGCCGAAATGAACGAATGCATTGTTCCCGGTAAGAAAAAAAATGTATTAAACTATTAACCCTTTACCGTGCAATGCTGCCTATTAACGACCCTGGGAAAGAAGCCCGCCTGGGTGGCTCAGTGGTGAGCGCGTCGGACTCATGACCTGGTGGTTGTGAGCTCGATACCCGGTTGAGGCGAACTTTCTTTCCGGTGTATTTTCGCCTCTCACCTCTGCTGAAGCATGTGAGAAAAGTAGTCGGTGGCTTTGGAAAGAAAGTTGTGTTAGTACTGGTGTGAGAAAGCCAGGAAACACATGTGCGTCACCGACCGCCATGATATGACCTTAGCTGTTAAAGTGGCGTTAAACCCCAATACAACCAACCAACTGGGAAAGAAGCCTTTTGAAAACATTGTGGGAAAAAGAAAATGCTGGTAACCAACATTTTCTCCTTTTCCCACAATGTTTTCTACCATATCAATAGAAAATTGCACCATTTGAGCCACATTGAAATTGTCGTCTGCAAATACTTTCAATTTGGACAAGGCTAAAATTTTGTCGTCTGGTAAAGGGTTAATAGATATGAAATTCATTCGACAATGGTATTTTTGTTAACAGCAGGAAGTGTCGCGCGTTATTTATGTGCAGACTTAACGGACACCTTGCGTACCTGTCAAACAGTGACAAATCAAATTTCGACCATCCGAGTCTTCCTTCATGCTTCAAGTACTTTGATCATATACAATAATAAAAGCCATGCTCTGGCAAAAGCGGGCTTAATGCATCTCCGTCATGCAATTTACCAAGCAAGTCATCACATAATTATGGACTCATAAAATCCATCTTGTTTAACAACCGACTGAATCATTAGGTAGACTGATCCTTTGACATGGGAAAAATTGACCTAAAGCAAAAAGTTTCGGCCCATGTCAGCCTGCGCATTCTGCGCAGGCTGACATGGGTCGATACTTTTTGCAGATGCATTAAGCCCCATATTCATACAGCAAGGCTCATATCATGACGAAAATCCAGGGCTCTCGCCCCTCCACCATCTCCGTGATATATAACTTTCATTTAGTGTCCGGGCCTAACCTTCTTTGATGTAGATAATAAACCTGGAGATATAAAATAAACTTATCTCCTGCAAACTAGTTTTAAATGTATGAAAATTGCCAATATCCGTATCGCGGGATCAAAGTTCGAGTACCTTCTCGTATGAATCGCTGGGTAGGTATGTACCAACCATTCTTATGAACGTTTTTAGTCTTATCCTCTATGATTTTCTTAATTTGAAAGTAACACAACTTCTGATTGGCTAAACCATTCGGTTTAGCCAATCAGAAGTTGTATTACTTTCAAATTTGGAAGATACGGACCTTGGTCAACGTGTGAGGACCTTTACTAACTGTTAGCATAGCTGAAAGTATGTTTTGTCTGTGTTTGTATAGTGCTTATTTAAAGGCTGTTTTCAACATTATTTCAGATATATCGAGGAGGCATTGAGGGCCATTCTTGTAGATAAAATTATCTCCCTTGCCAGATAAAGACTAAAGGTAACCAAATAGCAGATTGGTCCTTTTACCTGTATTCCTTTGTTTTTATCCTTGATTCTTTTGGGGATGTTGCGATAAAAATAAGTTGATTTATGACAATATGTAAGGTCCCTATGTAATTTCAAAGCAAATCATGTTCTCAGTTATTAGAGAAATGCACATATCTCGACTTTTAAAACAATCTAGCCCGATTTTCCTGAGATATTATCTCAAGAATATATTTGTCTAGTGCAAGAAAATCAAGGATAAAATCCAAGTAATCCCCTGATCAGGACCAATGTAGTAATGGAGAAGAATCAAGGGAAATAACTGAAGAATGGCTCTCATTGCACCTATCCATGCTTTCGTAGAGTTTCGTTTACCAATACTTAGTACGATATTCTTTCCAAGCAACTGGCTGTTTTCCCACATAAACACCATCGAACAAATGTTCAGTGGCGAGAAAAGAATGAATCCTGACGCTGTGGCTATGATCGAATCTCCGAAAGAACTTGTTCAAGCTGTCGATACGAAGCAGCGTCCCCCTGTTTTCAAGTCCAGTACATGACCTACCAGGCTAGGCTGGTTTTTGTGTCTGTGTGAAAATCTGGCAGGATATTTGGGCCAATGAAAGATTATCAATCTGTCGATTTATTGCTCTTCGGAATTAACCCTTAAACTGCTAAGTGCCACTCACTGACCTTTTGCGGACAGTGTAGACCAAGATCAGACTGCACAAAACGAGAATTCTGATCTTGGATCTACACTGTCCGATAAGGAGATATTGTCCCCCCCCTCCCGAAAAAAAAAAAAAAAATGTATATATATATAAGTTTGATTGATTGATTGTATAGTGTTTAACGCCGTTTTCAATATTATTTCAGTTATATCGCGGCGGCCAGTGCACCTGTCCATGCTTTTCTGGAGTTACATTTACCAGTACTCCGCACAATATTCTTTCCAAGCCACTGGCTGCTTTCCCACATAACCATCGTCGAAACAACGGTCAGCGGTGAGAGAGGAATGAATCCTGTCGCGATGACTATCATCAGTCCTCGGAAAGAAATTGGCCAAGCCGGGGATCGAACCAGCGACCTCCTGTTCTCAAGTCCTGTACGCTACCGACTGAGCTACGGGGGCTTGGCATATAAATTTGAAATAACATTTTTCGGGTTTTTACTCTCGTCTTGAAAGTTTTATTTAAGTTATTTTGCAGGATAAGGGTTAAATATACATATGACGAATCGAAAGGAAGTTAAAATGATGTGCAACTGTGTGCAGTCTGATCTTAATCTATGGTGTTCGCATATAAACCAAATCGAATCTCTGAAGGATGAAATATTTTAGATTGACTCTATACTAGATGACAAAAGTCGTGAAATTTTCCAAATTCAAAACATTTGCAGACGACAAAAAAGTGTTTAACGATACCATTTGCTTTTGAAAGGGTAGAAAACATGTTGAGTACAGAAGACAATTCTGGTTAAACTCTTTTTTTCTTTTTCTTTTTCCCACAATGTTTTTTTTTTTTTTGAAGCCCTGCTCTTAAGGGTCTTTAAAACATAGGATTGTCTGTTAAAGGGTTAATCGTTTCCTAAAAGACAAATTATAGACATTTTCAAATTTAAAACATCTGCAGACAGCAAAGTCAAAATTGGTACGAATGAGCCTAAGGTCTCTGATAAGGTAGAAAACATTGTGGGAAAAGGAGAAAATGCTGGTAACCTGCATTTTCTCCTTTTCCCACAATGTTTTCAAAAGCTACCAGTCTCTTTTGCAGACATCGGGTACCAGCATTTTCTTCTTTTCCCACAATGTTTTCGGAAGCCTTTTTCCTAGGGGTTGTGTGGTATCCGTGGTTGTGAGGTAGATCGTCGGCCTCGTAATCACGAGGTCCCGAGTTCGATAACCGGGAGCGGGTATCAATTTTGGGGCCTTTCATTGGCCTACACTTGCCAAGCCCCCGTAGCTCAGTCGGTAGCGTACAGGACTTGAGAACAGGAGGTCGCTGGTTCGATCCTCGGCTTCGTCAATTTCTTTCCTAGGATTGATGATAGTCATTGCAACAAGATTCATTCCTCTCTCACCGCTGACCATTGTTTCGACTATGGTTAATTGGGAAAGCAGCCAGTGGCTTGGAAAGAATATTGTGCGGAGTACTGGCAAAAGAAACTCCAGGAAAGCATGAATAGGTGCACTGGCCGCCGCGATATAACTGAAATAATGCTGAAAACGGCGTTAAACACCATACAATCATATAATTGGCCCACACATTCGGCGCGAGTACTAGTGTAGTTCCCAGGAAGCAGAATTGTAAGGGGTTAAGGGAATGCAGACTCGAAGGGGGCTATCTTTGGTGTAGGTGTGTGCATCTTGACCTCTTGGTATCTATCGGCTTTGAACTGGATTTATTGTTTTAAACCTTTACCACACAAGTCCGAGTTTCCACGACCCTGAGAAAGGAACCTTTTGAAAACATTGTGGGAAAAAGAGAAAATGCTGGCAACCAGCATTTTCTCATTTTCCCACATTATTTTCTAACCTTTCCAAGAAAAATCCGACTATTTGAGTCGCATTTAATTTGCCGTCTGCAAATGTTTTGATTTTGGACAGTGTAAAATTTTGTCTTTTGGTAAAGAGTTAAACCCCTTTACCGATCGGTCCCGTTTTTTATTACCCTGAGTAAGAAGGTTGTTGAAACATCATGAGAAAAGAAGAAATTGATGGTAACCAGAATTTTCTCCTTTTTCCCACGATGTTGTCTAAGTTTCAAAGACGAATCCAAACATGCGAACATCTGTTTTGCTACAATACAAAAAATTTCAGATTTTACTGGACTTATGTAAAACTATGTTGTCCGATAAACAGTTTATAACGTCTGCACTCTCAAGGACTGTTTTGAAGTTCCCGTCACCTTGTCGCCTGGGTACACCCACAGCAAGGTCAAGGTCGTCGAAAGTGAAACATGGACGAAATTACAACTCCCTTATCTGCATGGGGAGTGATATCAGCATTTTATTGCCAGAGACTTTTCTTGATCTATACTGTGTGCAAAAGCTCCTAGGGACACCTAACGCTGGCATGCTGAAGTTTGTAACTTTGAAAAGCAAGAGACGTGTCACGTTAGGTCTTTTTAAAAATTGTAATATTGACCAATATTTATTACTGGTATCGAAAAAAATAATACCACATTTCATTGCACCTTAAAAATAATGAACCAACAAAATGATGTGCGGATAGATGTTACCTTTTTTTTTTATGCATTTGTTTATCTTGCGGAAAAAATAGTTTAAATCTATTTATTTTACATCTTTAAATGAAAAATATATATGAGCCGTGAGCTGTAAAAAGGGGGCTTAATACATCTGCGAAAAGTATCGACCCAGGTCAGCCTGCGCAGTCCGCGCAGGCTGACCTGGGCCGAAACTTTTCGCTATTGGTCACTTTTCTGTAGGTCCAAGGACGAGACTACCTTATGATTCAGTCGGTTGTTTTAAAAAAAAGTGCCTATTATTGATCTATAATAATGAAATGGCTTGACTGGTATCATGGATCACGGGGATGCATTCAGGCCCCTTTTGCCAGAGCGTGGCTCATAGCTAAAGTTTTAAAAGACAGACTGGTATTGTATACACTTAACATGCTTCTGTCTCCAATTTTATCTGGTACCTTACAGTTTCATCAAACATACAGTTAATCCGCCGCGGAATTTAAATTGCATTTTCGACAAATGCAAATTGCGTTGTTGCACTATCTAATCTTTAAAATGTCCTATTTCGACATATCTAATATTGATACTCGGCAACATTTCTTTTTTCCTGCGAAATACAGCTCTTAAAGCCAAGCGAATCCTCACCTGATCTAACAGCTTTTGTGCGTCCAGGATAAGGCTCAAAAACGTTCAGTCTGACATGGACTTCACGCTGTTTGATAAATTACAGTGGTGGTCTTACCTATATACGTATCCCCAAACATAAGGAAACCATGTTACTTGTTTCTTCCGACATGATATGACTGGGTGACTATAGGTCTCAATAGTTCAGCCGACTCCAAGAGCAACAATACGCCGTACCATCTCCAGTATGCCCACCAGGTGTCTTGCAGGTGTTGCTGCACATGGAGGTCACACCCGATATTGACTTGGGTTCAATATCTGTTTTATGTTTTTGGTAAAATAAAGAACAGCCTCAAGACGACATAATAAGGTTCCTTCATTGTTTATTCTACGTAAATATAAGCCTAACAAGAGCATCCCATGTGGTTGCCAACGCTCACCTGCAGTTGCTTGGTTTTCAGTGAAAATTCTAAGTCAAAAAGGGGGCATAACTGTGTCAAAAATACTTTCATGGTTACCTGCTCTTGTTGTATGGGTCCCCATTTATATAGTGAACAACTTGTGCAAGTTTGAAGTAAATATCTTAAGTAATGACAGAGATATTTTTAAAATGTAAAAGTTTTCGAAAAATTCACAAAGTTTCTGCACCACGACGACGACTCAGACGACGACGCAGACGACGACTCAGCCGACGACGCAGACGACGACTCAGCCGACGACGCAGACGGCGACGCAGACGACGACTCAGCCGACGACGCAGACGACGACTCAGATGACGACGCGGACGACGGCTCAGACGACGACTCTGCACGACGACGACGACTCAGACGACGACGCAGACGATGATTCAGACGACGATGCAGACGGCGACGCAGACTATGACTCAGACGACGACGTAGACGATGACTCAGACGACGACGCAGACGGCGACGCAGACGATGACTCAGACGACGACGCAGAGGACGACAACGACGACAGGGCTACGACAATGCCTCGACGTTTTCTTCGAAAACAGTCGAGCTAAAAATGCGGATATCTGGGTACGTATTCACCAACCATTCTTGACAGTATTCTTAGTCTTATTCTCCAAGATTTTCTAAATTTGAATGTAAGACAATTTCTGATTGGCTAAACCAAATGGTTTAGCCGATCAGAAGTTTGTGTTACTTTCAAATACAGAAAATTCTGGAGAATAAGACTAAGAATGGTCTTAAGAATGGTTGGTGAATACGGACCCTTGACTTTTGACTAGAGAAATTATCAATTTCACATGTAAAACAGTCTTTAGAAGTGTTAACACTTAGGATGCTAAGCGCGACTCACTGACCTTTTGCGGACAGCGTAGATCCAAGATCAGACTGCACAGAACGTGCAGTCTGATCTTGGATCTACACTGTCCGATATGGAGATATCTCTCCCCCAAAAATACCTTTGAAATAGGAAAATTTGGGTTTTTACTATCGGCTTGAAAGTTAACATTTTGTATATCTAGCAGGATAAGGGTTAGTATTTTACAGACTTTTAAGCTTTTATCTTCCGAAACAAGACTGCAGCAACCTTGAAAACATTGCTGTGAAATACGGAACGCCATCATGGATTAACCCTTACTGCTAAGTAAGTGAAAGGAAACTCTCAAGCCGATAGTAAAATACCCAGATGTTGCTATTTCAAAGATAGTTTTTGGGCCCGCTCGGTTAGCTCACTGGTTATCGCATCTGACTCGTGACCTGGCGGTTGCGAGTTCTATACCCGGTTGTGGCAAACTTTCTTTTCGGCGATTTTTCGCCTCTTACCTCTGATTCATGTGGGAAAAGTAGTCAGTGACTTGGAAAGAAAGTTGTGTCAGAACTGGTGTGAGAAAGCCAGGAAACGCATGTGTAGGTTCACCGCCGTGATATGACCTAAGCTGTTAAAACGACGTTAAACTCCAATACAAGCAAACAAACAATTTTTTTTTTGAGAAAAATATCTCTGTATCGGACAGTGTAGATTCAAGATCAGACTGCACGTTCTGTGCAGTCTGATCTTGGATCTACGCTGTCCGCAAAAGATCCTTGAGCCGCGCTTAGCAGGCTGACGGCTAAGGTTTAGTAATTGCATACTAGTAACATAAGCAATCTGTCCTTTCACCACAATGTTTCTGTTTATAATCCTGCAAGACGTATCAGGTTGTTGTCTACAGGATATAATTGAGCTGTACTCTGGCAAAAGGGGGCTTAATGCATCTCCGTGATTCACTATACCAGGCAAGTCATCACATGATCACGAATTCGCAAAATCCATTTTGTCTAACAAGCAACTAAATCATGAAGTAAACTGGTCCTTTGACATACAGAATATTGACTAATAGCAAAAATTTTCGGCCCAGGTCAGCCTGCGCGGATTGCGCAGGCTGACCTGGGCCGAAACTTTTTGCAGATACATTAAACCCCCTTTTCACAGAGCGTGGCTCAAATGAATTGAAATGGTTTCATTTCCAATGAAACTTGGGTTATTTCCCGTCTCAACAAACAAACAGATTGTTGACGGAGGAATTTAGATGCATTTTGCCCGGATGCAAAATTACGCTGAATGCGTTATTTACTGTTACTGTCCTGATTTCGACTGACACCTATCCTGTTGAATAACTATTATTACACATTCAAGTCGATAGTAAAAGTTCCATATGTTACTATTTCAAAGTTATTTTGGATGGAGAAATATCTCTTTATCGGACAGTGTAAATCAAAGATCAGACTGCACGTTCTGTGCAGTCTGATCTTGATCTACACTGTCCGCAAAAGGTCAGTGAGTCGCTTTCAGCAGCCTAAGAGTTAAATATAGGTAGTGTTAATACCAATTTTTGTTTTCCGTTTTATCTGTAATTTATTCAAATCCTATCAAATCGACGCCCCGCTGTGTTTAGATCCAATAACAGCATTGAAATAATCGTAATAGGTTATTTTTCAAATGAAAAAAAAGCCAAGTTTGTTTATTCTGCAGCCTCGAGTTAGGCAAGGCGAATTCTTAATCCATTGGGAATGTACAAAAAAAAGCTAAGGGGAGGGAAGGGAGACGAAGAGAGAGGGAAGGAAGACGAAGAGAGAGGGAAGGAAGGAAAGGGAGAGTGAAGGAAAGGGAAGGGGGAAGGAAGAAAGGATGGAAGGAGGGAAGGAAGGAAAGGAAAGGAAGGAAGGGTTAATTTGAATCATACAGAAAATAGTGTGCGTTTGAAGTTATACAAATGGGGAAATAACTGGATGAAATGTAAAGTCAATTTCGTTTTCTAACAGTATAAAAACAGTGTTTGAACAGGAGCAGTTGCTTGTGGTAGAAGGATCATAATTGACGTAATTCCCTACCTCTAAAACAGAACTGTTCTCCCAAGTAACTGTAACGTATCCATCAAATTGTGCGGTTTACAAATTAAAGTGGGACAACTTGAAAGCAAATCCATTAACATTAGACAAGACGAGTAATTCCCCTTTACTGTATGCGCGCTTAGAAAGGATTTAAGCCATGCTCTGTGAAAAGTAGGCTAAATGCATCTGCAAAAAATATCGACCCAGGTCAGCCTGCGCAGTCCGCGTAGGCTGACCTGGGTCGATATTTTTTGCTATGGGTCAATAATCTGCAAGCCAAAGGACCAGTTTACCTCATGATTCAGTCGGCTGTAAGACAAAATTAATTTCATGGATCCAGAATTATGTGATGACTTGCTTGGTATCATGCATCACGGAGATGCATTAAACCCCCTTTTGCTAGAACCTGGCTCATATCATATGGCCCGCAGCATGCGAAATGAGACCTTCGGACATTTGCGTAAAGTGTCGTCCCGGATTAGCCTGCGCAGTCCGCGCAGGCTAATCCGAGACGGCACTTTACGACTACATAAGATTTTTTTCATGCAGTAGACTTTCGTGAAACAGAAAATCGCACACAAACGAGAAGTGTCGTCTCAGATTAGTCACAGACGGCACAGGCTGATCTGGAGCCACACACTGTTACGCACATGTCCGAAGGCCCCTTTTCGTGTGTTGCACGCCATATAATGTAAAATACAAGTAAGCTGGTGCTGATTCCAGCTGTTAAATAGATAAGTGAAACCTCGACTCTCTGGTTTTTTAACCCTTAAACTGCTATATAAATGAAATGAAAGTTTCCATTCAATAGCAAACGTCCAAATATTGCTGTTTCAATGTTAATTTCACCGGAAAGAAAAAACCGTATCGGACAGTGTAGATCAAAGATCAGACTGCACGTTTTGTGCAGTCTGATCTTGACCTACACTGTCCGCAAAAGGTCAGTGGGTCGCGCTTAGCAGCCTAAGGTTAAGGAGAATACGTTGACAGACCATACAGGAGTTAGACTTCCGACCGGGCACTGTTGTCCAAATAAATTAGGAAAGCACTGGTCAAAGACTTTCAAAGTTGTGAGGTTCATTGGTTAATTTTCTACATGAGTAAACAAGTCACAAACACAAAATTACGCAAGTTTTTTTTTCTTTTACAAAGTAAGGAAATCGTGCATCGGATATCCGAATTCATCGATCATTTTTAAGAACATTCTCAGCCTTATTCTTCAGGATTTTTAACTTTGAATGTAACACGACTTCTGATTGGCTAAACCATTCGGTTTAGCCAATCAGAAGTTGTGTTACTTTCAAATCTAGAAAATCTCAGATATTAAGACTAAGAATGTTCTGAAGAATGGCTGGTGAATAAAAGACCCCGTACCCACCAATTAATCTTAGAACTTTCTCAGTCCTATTATCTAGAATCCTCAAAATTTGAAAGTAACATAAGGTAATTTCGGTTATATCGCGGCGGCCAGTGCACCTATCCATACTTTTCTGGAGTTTCTTTTACGGTTACTTTGCACAACAAAATATTCTTTCCAAACCACTGGATGCTTTCCCACATAACCATTGTCGAAACAATGATCAGCGGTGGGAGAGGAATGAATCCTGTCACACTGACAAGCATCAATCCACGAAAAAAAATGGCCGAGATGGAGATTCGAACCAGCGACCCTGTTCTTGTAATCTACCGACTGCGATAGCGGCACTCGGCGGTACACAAGGTAAACAGGTCGACTTTAAGTGGTGGCTTACAAACAGGCTTCACATAAAACCACCTCAACCATATGAAAACCAAATACATTTACTAGTATTTATAGACTGAATAAAAAATTTTGGTTTATTTACTAAAAATTCAAGACCTGGGTCCGTATTCACCAACCATTCTTAAGAATATTCTTAGTCTCATTCTCCAAGATTTTCTACATTTGAAAGTAACACAACTCCTGATTGGCTAAACCAAATGGTTTAGCCAATCAGGAGTTGTGTTACTTTCAAACGTAGAAAATTCTGAAGAACAAGACAAAGAACATTCTTAAGAATGGTTGGTGAATACGGACCCTGTTCGGACAGAACATTTCATAAAATATAAAATGCAGTCTGGTTTAGATCTGCACTGTCTGGAGTAACATCAACTTGAGCCATGCTCCGGCAAAACGAGGTTTAATACATCTTAGTGATGCATTATACAAAACCTCCCATGAGCCGATTAGGATAGTGAATAATGAGGGCCATTCTTGTAGATAAAATTATCTCCCTTGCCAGGTAACCAAATAACAGATTGGTCCTTTTACCTGTATTCCTTTGTTTTTATCCTTGATTCTTTTGGGGATGTTGCGATAAAAATAATTTGATTTATGCCATTATGTAAGGTCCCCATGTAATTTCAAAGCAAATTATGTTCTCAATTATTAGAGAAATACATATATCTCGACTTATAAAACAATCTAGCCCAATTTTCCCGAGATATTATCTCAAGAATATATTTGTGTAGTGCAAGAAAATCAAGGATAAAATCCAAGTAATCCCCTGATCAGGACCACTGTAGTATTGGAGAGGAATCAAGGGAAATAACTGAAGAATGGCTCTCATTGAAGACAAAACCAAACACAATCAATGAGTAAAAAGTAGAATTACAGACAAAAAACTTTTCTTTTTTGGGTCAATTTTAGCGCGCAAACAAACACACCCACCCACAACCCCCCCCCCCCCCCACACACACACACTTTTTCATCACAAAAAAGCTTTGTTGTCACCTTTTGATCATTAGTTTGGCTTATCAATTAATATGTAAATTGGTTAAATTTGAAATTTTGAAATGGTAAACTTGTAAAAGGAAAGACCTTGAAATTTGCTAACATAATGAAACATAATGATATTGTGAATATGTACTACTAACAAAATATTTACTAACATTGATTTGTAAGGTATGTTGGGGGATGGCCACGACCCTCACATACCGATTGACGTGGCAAATAAAGCTTTGAAAAAAAATGTTTAATACACATTCGTGATGCATTATACCGTGAAGTCATCACATAATTATGGATCCATAAAATCCATTTTGTCTAACAACCGAATAGAGCAATTGTTATCTCCGGCTCGGCCAATTTCTTTCCGAGGATTGATGATAGTCATTGCGACAGGATTCATTCCTCTCTCACCGCTGACCATTGTTTCGACAATGGCTACGTGGGACAGCAGCCAGTGGCTTGGAAAGAAAATTGTGCGGAGTACTGGTAAAAGAAACTCCAGGAAAGCATGGATAGGTGCACTGGCTGCCGCGATATATCTGAAATGTTGAAAATGGCGTTAAACACCATACAATCAATCAATAAATCAATAAAGGTCATTTGGTAGACTGACCCTTTGACATGTAGAAAATTGGCCTTTTGTGAAGTTTTGACCCAGTCAGTCTGCTTGGACATCGCAGATGGACCTGAATCTATACATGCTCTTGCAGACGCATTTGACCCCCATTTCACAGATCATGGCTCAATTATTTGTTAACATGATTGATATAATTTATCACTGAGAGGCATTATACTTCCGCCAGAGCACAGTTCATTTAATATTCAATCAGAAGTTCAGCGTCTGCTCTCCACCCATAGTTTGTACGGTTGTGGTACATTGGTGATGGTCGCGAGCCGACTCTCCATCGAGTGTCTCACAGCCTCGTTTTCGCGCCGGAAGTTGAACCTTTGAATCAGATTCGCGAATACCAGAAACAGTTCCATTCTTGCCAGTGGCTCCCCAAGACATTGACGTGGTCCTATGATACAAGACATTAGTGCCAGTAACCGTTAAGCTGCCAAGCGCGACTCACTGACCTTTAGCGGACACTGTAGATCAAGATCAGACTGCACAGAACGTGCAGTCTGATCTTGGATCTACACTGTCCGATACGAAGATATCCCCCCCCCCAAAAAAATACTTTTGAAATAGTAGTATTTGGGGTTTTACCATCGGCTTGAAAATTTCATATCATTTTTTTTAAGCTGGATAAAGGTTAAACCTTAACCTGTTAGATAAGTCAGATGAAACTTTCAAGCCGATAGTATTTATTTATTTATTATTTATTTATTTATCCTCCTCGTGGGAGATTAAATTACATACATGTATATAAATATGAAAAAATAACACAAATGAGAAAAAAGTACAAAATTCAGGTACGCTACATCCCTGTAGTCCTGCGAGGTTCAGTCCTTACCGAAAGCCGGTTATTTCATATGCCTATCATGTACACTAATGTGATAATATAATATATACTTGATAGTGTAGATCCAAGATCAGACTGCACGTTCTGTGCAGTCTGATCTAGATCTACAATGTCAGCAAAAGGTCTTCAAGTCGCGCTTAGCAGCCTAAGGGTTAAGAACTGTGTGTTTGAATGATGTAAAGCATGACTCTAAACAGTGTTTAAAATCATACATGTCATGTATCACGGTTACAGCTCACCTATTGATGTCTCCTCTTGCTTTCATTTGGGCAAGCTTGATTTTCTCATTTTCCCTCAATGTTTTCTAACATTTAAAAGACAAACATCCTCTTTTTTGTAGCTAAATCAAAATTGTGGTCTACAACTGCTTTCAATATGGACAAGTCTGTTTTTTTTTACTGCGCTTTGGCAAAGCATAGCACAATGTGGCTAGCCCAGCAACCAATGATCGAATGAGATCTGTCTGATCATAAATCCAAAACTTTAATAGACTTTAATAGACGACGACGACGATGATGAAGGCGACGATGATTATGACCCTGACGATGATGATGATGATGATGATGATGACGATGATGATGATGATGAAGGCGACGATGATTATGACCCTGACGATGATGATGGTGATGATGATGACGTCGAGGATGATTATGATGACGACGATGACGACGCCGCCAATGATGATGATAATTTTATAATTGTTTCAATTTTGAAATTAAGAATAAAACGTAAATGTACCTATAGAAAAGGGAATAAGCACGTCTGCTTTTATCAGCTTCCCACTGTCATCCAGGAACCTGTCAGGGTCAAACTTTTCCGGATCTTTCCAGTATTTAGTGTCCATACAGGCGGAGTAGAGGTTCGGAAATATGATAGTACCGGCGGGAATGCTGTAGCCTCGAAGTGTTGTGTCCTTCAGTGCGCAATGGGTGACAGACAGAGGCACTGTAAAGTAGGATAAAATATCTCTGTTTCGTTTTGATGTTTAACAACATTTTCAACAATATTTTGATCTAATAATGGTAACCTATCTATACAGGTACGTAGCTGTCTGTACGTAAAAATGTTGCGTACACTTTCCAAAAGAGAAAATCACAGATTTGCCTAAAAACGTCACCAGAGGCCACCGAATAGCTTCTACAAAAAGAAATATGGGGAGACCCCCAGACCCTCCTGGGATATCCCCTTCCCTCCTTCGGTATCTGTGTACACACTTTCTTTTAGGCTAACCACGTCCGTGCTATGCTAACTTGGACTTTCTTTTACTAGTTTCTCGACCAAAGACGAACTTTATTTTTTCAGTGTTGGAATATTTGAATGTGGATGTACATTTAGGATCGAAGCTTTGCTTTTCACAGATCGGATGCTTTGGCTTGTTTGATGACTGAACCATTGCTCTATATGTAATGCTTGAGCCACGCTCTGTGAAAAGGGAGTTTAATGCATCTGCAAAAAATATCGATAAGGTCAGCAAACTTAATCGGTCAATACTTTTTTTGCTATCGGTAAATTTTCTTCTTGTCAAAGGACCAGTATATCTCATAGTTTAGTCAGTTGTTAGAGAAAATGAATTTTATTAATCACAATTATACGATGACTTGCTATGTATCATGGTTTACGGAGATCCATTAAGCCCTCTTGTGCCAGGGCATGGCTTATTGATAAATTATGACTTAGGTCAAAGTGCTGGTAAAAGAAAGATCAAGAACACTCAATTATAAGAAAGGTGATGTCATATTTTCTTTGCTGTGGGTGTTCCAATTGTTCTCCTGATTCGATCGACGACCGTTAACCAGGACTGTAGAAGCAACAATACAGAGAGATGGCTTTTAACTCTTTCACTACTAATGACGACTTTGACTACCTTTTGCGGACAGCATAGATCAAGATCAGACTGCACAGAACGTGCTGTCTGATCTTGATCTATGCTCTCCGCTGCTCTATTTTTAAACTATGATGAATGTCGTTTTAAATGGCAGTGGAAATCTGTTTTTAGAGCTCGGAAAAAAAAACATGTAATTTCTGGAGTTAGTAGTGAAAGAGTTAATAATACCTATAACTGAGAGACGTTGTATCTCCATCAAAGTCGCGTTTAAGTATGGCAGCTTCTCTCTGTCAGCATACTGGATGTATTTATCCCCAACTACCTGAAACCATCGAAATTACTTGTTACGATCCTTGCTCTAAGCACAATCAATGATCATTATAGAGATGAACATTGCTGAGGTTGAAGAGTTCCTGTTGAAATGTCACATTCCAAGGCCCAGTGATCTAGTTGAGACATGTCGTCGCATAAGGTTATTTGGTTTTATGAATAACTACAGTAAGTTGTTTGGACTGTTTCTCGTTACCCATACAACTGTTGAAATCGTTATATGGCGTGCAACACATGAAAAAGGGCCTTCGGACATATCCGTAAAAGTGTGTCGTCCCAGATCAGCCTGTGCAGTCTGCGACTAATCCCGGACGACTCTTCCCGTTTCTGTGCGATTTTCTGTTTCTTGAAAGTCTACTGTATGAAAAAATATTATGTAGTCGTAAAGTGCTGTCCCGGATTAGCCTGCGCAGTCTAATCCGAGACAATGCTTTACGCAATTGTCCGAAGGCCCCTTTTCGTGTGTTGCACACCAATTATTTTTTGCTTCGCAGCTCTGGCGACCGCTGGTCGTTAGTTCTGCAACACAGCGGTTGAGGCTGTTGATTGTTAACTAGTGGCTGGTCCAAATATCGTCGAAATATCGTCGAAAAAATCCGTTAATCGTCGAACAAATGTTTTATCGTGTACTAAGTATGTACCATTAACCCTTGTCCTGCTGAATAAAAGAAATGAAACTTTATAGTAGATAGTAGAAGCCGAAAACTTTCTTCTTTCAAAGGTATTTTTGGAGAAAGATATCTCCTTATCGGACAGTGTAGATCGAAGATCAGACTGCACGTTCTGTGCAGTCTGATCTTGATCTACGCTGTCCGCAAAAGGTCGGTGGGTCGCGATAAGCAGCCTCAGGATTAACAGCTTTACCTCTTCAATCTCGGCCTGACAGCGTTTCTGTAGATCCGGGTATTCGGCCATGTACAGGAATACCCAATCTAACGACGTCGATGTGGTCTCTGAGCCAGCCAAGAACAGATCAAAGATTACACGGAACAGATTACCTCCTGAAAGTGAAGTTAAACAAAATTTTAGTAGACTCAAATAACGCATTATATAAGCCATTTTCAGAAAATTCTAAGGTAAATCTGTAAAATGCAACAAACAGATTACTTCTCTAAGCACTAGACAGACTAATTTACACGAAACAAATAAACATCGAAAGGCATCGCTTGAGAAAGATCGCTCGTCAGTAAAGCTAATTCTGACACTATACAATACTTATTATTGCCAGTTCGACAGAGTTATCTCTCTTCGAGCACTCTTCCGCATATTTGGTAAGATCAAAGTACTGATAGTACTGAAGGCCAGGAAATCTAGTGATCTGTAATCTCTAAAGAACGAAGGATACGAACTCACACGAGACCTCATTTTCTAATTATCACTACCATACAGACAGTCAGGCCAATTCAATTATGCCAAAAGAATTCATTGGTAAAGGGGTACTGTCACGCATAATATGGAATAATACAATAATCAACAGGAAAAATTAAATTAATGCGAAAAAAAAGGCAGTGCTCAGAAGCCAGATTCTATAATCAAACCGAAGCAAATAGTGGATACCAACGCTCGGCTATAGGGTGCATGATAATGGCTTTAAAAATTTCTAAGTCGAAAAGGGGCTTAACCCTTTCCCAAACGACAAATTTTAGACTGGTCCAAATTGAAAGAGTTTGCAGACGACAATTTTAAATTTGATGAAAATGACAGAAAGTTCTCCAAAAGGGTAGAAAACACTGTGGGAAAAGGAGAAATTGCTCGTTACGAGCAATTTCTCCTTTTCCCACAGTGTTTTCAAAAGACTTGTACTGTAAACACGTGAAAACCAGGGCTTGTTTGGGAAAGGGTTAAATCAAGCAAATTTATTTTTGAGTTATTTGCCTTATTGGTTAAGGTTGGTCTTTATGATAACGCACATATATTCCAAGTTTCAAATGAATATCGTCAATGATAAGAAAGATAAGACACAATTCAAAATTGGACACAACGCAAATACCAACGCTTAATATCGCGAACGCAGGGCAGGGTGATGTCAATACATCACAGTTTTGTTCTCAAACAGTCGATCTAAATCTATTCTTTTGACTATATCATACAAAGACGTCCACTAGCCCTTCTCGTCCCATTAGAGAGAGAGAGAGAGAGAGAGAGAGAGAGAGATTCCAACGACGGCTTCTGGCGCTTAAAATAAATTTGCACATTCGGGATGTATTTCAAAATAAATATTTTTAAACTTTCATTTCTCCTTTTCAAACAATGTTTCGGAAACTACCAGTTATGTGAATGAAACTCTAGGTATGTAAATGTGATGAATAACTGATAAATTAAAACCTAATTTTTTAAACACACCTTTTATTTTCAAATAATTTTGTTTGAAAGTTAAAAAATGTCCCAGGATCACACAACACTTTCATGATTTCTAATCAATCAACAGTCGTCACAAAAAAAAAAAGAATATAAGCAGATAACATGGTTGATTATCGGAAAATGTAGATAGAACAAAAAATTTTTATTTTTCCATAATGTTTGCCTATTCTTCTGACAAAAAGAGAGATGTTTTAAATCGATTCACACAGAAAAAAGAGAGTATAATTTCTTTTAATTTCTGCATATTTCTTAATTCTATCGATTTTTTTTTTTTTTTTTTTTTTTTTTTTTCTAAACATATAGAGAAAATCAAGTTCAGTTCTAAATGATTAAAAGAAACTGATAATAAATGCAGTTAATACACCAATAATCTCATTCAACTATCGACATTTCCATGGAAAATCGTATATCTCAATCTTTTCACCAGGCAGTCAAAGGAGATGCGGCGTGCGGTTCCCTTTGATCTTTATTTGAAACGCGGACAGTAACTAGCAAGTGACAATGGAAACTAAAAATAGAAAACTGGTTTTCGGGTTTTTCCCTCGCGCTAGTACACTAGAAAGTGATATCAGGGGGTGTAATCATGTCTATAATACGAGAGGATTTCAGTATCCAATCACAGTGATGGAAAAGTTGGTAGAGGTTAAATGTACACAGAATAAGTCTGTACACCGAATAAGTCTGATGTCAGTCATAATACGGCAACGCCTTAATGCACAGTTCCTGACAAGATTTGTGTAACTATAAACTCCGCCCATAGGCGGTATCGCATAAAAATAGACATCAGGCTTAAACGGTGTACAGACTTATTCGGTGGACGTTTAACTTTTACCTGGAAAAGTTATTGACCGTCTGTTGTGTATTCAACAGGGACACAACCCTTAAAACACACTCGTTGGTTATTAAAGGGCTGTAATACCCTTGCAATTCCATAGCACTATGCAGATGTCTGAAAGCTTTGAGGAAAGGAAAACATTCACGCCGTGTGATAAGCGATCTCTTACGAAACTAGTTGTTTTAGCGGACTCGGTGATATAGAGTGGACACACCGTTCAACATTTTGTCTGAAAGTAGTCCGGAAAAGTCAGCTTACGATCGCTATAGGCAAGGGAATCCCTTGAGAGGGATTCCCTGGCCTAAAAAGGTTCTAATCTTGTCAGTACCAAAGGCAAAATCAAAGTCTTTTACGGACAGCACAAATCAAGATAAGACTTCACAGAACGTGCAGTCTGATCTTTGATCTACAAGGCCCGTTTGTTGAGTGTAGGTTCTAAAACTTCTACTGAGTTTCCATGGGTTGTATTATAAACAGAAAGAGGAGCTTTCATTACCCTTCGGCTGCTAAGCGCAACTCCACAACCTTTTGCAATTTAGATCAAGATCAGACAGCACTAAGGCAAAAACAGAGGCTTTTGCGGACAGCATAGATCAAGATCAGGCTGCACATAAATTGCAATCTGATCTTGGATCTACACAGTCCGCTTGTTGAGTCTAGCCTCAAAAACTGTTATTGATTTTCAGAGGATTGTTTTTTTCAACAGAAACAGGTGGAGGGGTTTTTTAACCCTTAGGCTGCTTAGCGACGCGACGACCTTAGGTAGCTTAAGGTAGGTTAAGATCAGACTGCACAAAACGTGCAGTCTGATCTTGGGTCTACCCTGTCCGATAAGGAGATATTCCTCCCCCCCCCCCACAAAAAATAAAAAAAAAAAATGCAAAAGAACTTTGAAATAGCCGTATTTGGGATTTCACAATCGGTTTGAAGGTTTCATTTGACTTATTTAGCAAGTTAAGTGTTAATATCTGGCCCAGAAAGAGTTTTAAAAAAATCAATACAAAAAATATTGTTTCAAGTCCCCCTACACAGGATCCCAATGACGTAAATACTTTGTCTCATTGTTTAACATTCTGCCATAGAATTGAATATTTTATGAGAAAGGTTAAAGCCTGTACTCAAATGTTAAAGAGCTTTCATTCAGCATAAAACATTACCTGGGAACACCGCATCAATATTTCAAACCACATCTTCTAAACTTGGAACCTGGGTCCGTATTCACCAACCATTCTTAAGAATATTCTTGGTCTTGTTCTCCAAAATTTTCCAAATTTGAAAGTAACACACCTTCTGATTGGCTAAACCATTTGGTTTAGCCAATCAGAAGTTGTGTTACTTTCAAACTTGGAAAATCTTGAAGAATAAGTCAAAGAACGTTCTTAAGAATGGTTGGTGAATACGGACCCTGGTTTAACACACGGCGTCAAATTGGATTGCGGGGATCGTTATGCTCAATAGCTTTTTTGCATTTCGACATTGCATTTAGCTCCGGCTAAAGGGGTTTAATGTGTATCCGTGATGCCTGATACCAGGTGATCACATAATTATGGATCCATACAATCCACTTTGTCTAGGTAGACTGCTACGTTTATATGAAGAAAACTGACCAATAGAAAAAGTAAAAAGTTTCGATCCAGGTCAGACTGCGCAAGCTGACCTTGGCCGATACTTTTTGCAAACTTTGCGTTAACCCTTTCCCAAACGACAAATTTTGGACTGGTCCAAATTGAAAGAGTTTGCAGACGACAGTTTCAAATTTGATGAAAATGGCAGAAAGGTCTCAAAGAGGGTAGAAAACGCTGTGGGAAAAGGAGAAATTGCTCATTACGAGCAATTTCTCCTTTTCCCACAGTGTTTTCAAAAGACTTGTACTGCAGACACGTGAAAACCAGGGTTTGTTTGGGAAAGGGTTAAATCCCTTTTACACAGAGCATGGCTCATGTACAAATATGCTGAGTTCTGAAATGAGTTTTCAAAGATATCATTTTAACAATTAAGATGAAATTCTCGAGGGGAAATCGTTCCCTTGACTACTTAACCCTTTCCCAAACGACAAATTTTGGGTTGATCCAAATTGAAAGAGTTAGCAGACGACAATCTTAAATTTGATGAAAATAGCAGGAAGGTCTCAAAAAGGGAAGAAAACGCTGTGGGAAAAGGAGACATTGCTCGTTACGAGCAATGTCTCCTTTTCCCACAGTGTTTTCAAAAGACTTATACTGCAGACACGTGAAAACCAGGGCTTGTTTGGGAAAGGGTTAAATGAAAAAGACACAATCCGTCTGTGGGGAAAAGAGCTGGGTCCGTAATCACCAACCACTTATAAGACTATTCATAGTCGAATTCGCTAGAATTTTCTAGATGTGAAACTAACATAATTTCTAATTGGTTAAACTATTTAGTTTAACCAATCAGAAGTTGTTTACTTTCTTAATCTAGAGTAAGACTAAGAGTGAAATTTACGAACGTTTGGTGAATTCTGGTCCTAATTGTTTTGGTTACAAGCCTGTCTTGGTAGGAGAACCTATCAGGCAATGTACCAGTAGAGCTCAGATCAGACTTCACGTCCTAACTTGACTCTACATTGTTCACTAAGTTCAAAGATCTGACAGCATGTTTTAGATATACTCAGTCCGCAAGAGCCCTTTCAGATTTCTTAAGGATTCTACCTTTTGTCAAAAGATCAGGGATATTTTACGTTTGCCATCGGCAAAAAATACCAGATGCATTGAAGTTTTTCAAAAGACGGTATTTCGGCCTTCAGTAAGAAATATCCGGTTGCCAAGGAGAGTTTTTAGTTGCCACGGAATCTGTCAGAAGCAATGGAATAAACCAGTTGTCCAGTAACTCTGAGTTGTTGCTTTGGAAAGTAACTTACTACCATGATCACAAACTGTTCAGAAACCAGTATTGGAGACAACTGCTATGGATAGTTTAAACCCTTTATCAAACAATCCCAAATTGTAACGACCCTGATGAAAAAGGCCTTCTGAAAACATTGTGGGAAAAGAAGAAAACGCTGTTAACCAGAATTTTCTCCTTCTCCCACAGTGTTTTCTAGCCTTCCAGAATCAAATCGATTTTTTTAAGTCACTTTCATTTTATCGTCTGCGAATGCTTTCAATTAGGACAAGCCTAAAATTTTGTCGTTTGGTAAGGAATTAACCGGTTGTTCTGCAGAATCAGCCTATTCAGATGGTAAGTAAGCAGGTTGCTATGCTTAATTAACTCTTTACCAAACGACAAAATTTTAGACTAGTCCATATTGAAAGCGTTTGCAGACGACAAATTAAAGGTGGCCCAAATGATGAAATTTGTCATTGATAGGTTTTAAAACATTGTGGGAAAAGGAGAAAATGCTGGTTACCAGCATTTTCTCCTTTTCCCGCAATGTTTTCAAAAGGTCCGTTCTCAGGGTCGTTAAAAGTCGGGATTGTGTGGTAAAGGGTTAAGCGGCTGCTCCACAGGATCAGCCGGTTGTGATGGCAAGTTGGCTGGTTGATATGGATAGGTAAAATGTCATCTGTCAGGAATCCAGTCGAAACGAACGGATTATTTTGGGGTAAACTTGGCTGACTGACAGTAGATGACATAGCATGTATTAATTTCGTTTACTTATTTATGTGTTTCAGAATCAATTTCGATTTTTCGTTTGACGACAAAGCGGTGGAGCATTACGGATGTAAAGTACATTCATTTGATCCAGGGTAAGATCATCCACTCTGTCACGTTTTGTCATTTTTAGCGGATTTGTGTAGCGGATTCGCTTACTGTGATCGTTCTGACCGGAACCAAATACATCATGCGTAACGACGCATGCGCGCTCACACTGTTCTATGATATTGGTTTGACCTGAACCAAATGTACTGTCATTCACGCTTGCTCCCATTCTACTTTCAGTTTTAGCTGATAAGCCGCAACCTCGCTTTTGTCACTACCATTATACTGCCCTACACGTGTATACATACTTATTCCGAAATCTAATTACCACTCTTTAAACAGAAATCGAATAACAGTTACTGCGCGGCCAGCTCGGCAGAACAATTTTGACTTACCCTGCCCATGCTAACTCCATTTTAAAATGATTGCACACGTGTTGCATTTGATGTTATTTTTTTTTTATTACAACATATTACAGCTTTATGCTACTCCACAAATCCGATTTCCAGGACATTGAGTCCTTTGATTTACTTTACAGTATTAGCCGTTATAAGCTCGACCATTCCAAATTATGTTCCTACTCTAATGATAAATGAGCCATGCTTTGGGAAAAGGGGGTTTAACACATCTCAGTGATGCATGATACTTAGCAAGTCATCTCATAATTCAACAGTCCATTTTATGTAACAACTGACTAGTCCTTTATCATGCAGAAAAATGCAGACCAATCGCAAAAAGTTTCGACCCAGGTCCGCCTGCGCGGACAGCGCAGGCTGACCTGATCGATACATTTTGCAGATGCATTAAGCCCCCCTGTTTTACAGAGCAAGGCTCAAATCAAATCTGTGTAATTGGCAAAGCAAAATTGGGTAAACCATTTATTGGCTGAATCAGACATTGTGTTACTTTGAAATTCAGACCATTTAGACTATAAATGAAATTAAGAGCGGTTTGTAAATATGGGTACAGATGTTCTGGAACAGGTTTTATTGTGGCACTAACGGTTAGAAGCGGATCATTGCATGTTGTTATGATTAGAATGATACTGTTACATGAGAATTCAATTGTTCAAATCCAGGAATGACCCAGAATTAGCTAAGAAAAAAACATGTACGTGGGCCTATCAAAAAAATTGCTTACTGGCCCTGTGACAAATTCAATTTGATGTAATCATGTGAAAATTGCCCATACGAAAATATGTGATGTTGCTAATTGAAATGCAGTTTTTTATCAACATTTCCCAAACCAAAACTTTTTTTTATTTGTTGCCACAGAAACGATGGGGATGACCTGCGGCGTACCAGAATATAAGTCCCAACCTAATATTAAATGCATCTTGATACGTTAAAAAAAAAATAGCTCTAATTCGAAAAATAAACATCCCTGGTATCACAATTGATACAGGACCTTTCAGTATCAATATTTTGGCGCAAGTGGGATTTGCGTTGACGAAACGTCATTCCAAACTTGTTACTTCAAAGAGAATATTTACAAGTGCGTTGATAACGTCACGATAACGTCCAAAATGGCGAAGCCCGTTGAATACCGGTCTGCAATCAAGTTTTGTTGCCTTCAAGGATTGGCACCAAGAAAAGACGTTGGACAACTGGAATACTGCTTACGTACAGGTACATGTATAACCGAGATATTTTTTTTTAATTGTATATATATAAGTGAAACATGTGTTTAGGGTATACTTCGGGTAATGTTTGCCCCAGCGGTCCCTAGACATAAGCACATGCTCGATCGATGCCCGGTGATTTCCATTTTGGATGCATCGCATGCAGACGCATCTTTGTCACAGAATATCAGAATTCATCATTTCAACGCATGACTGCACAATCCCGTGTTTTAACGACCATGAAGAAAAAGATATCTGAAAACACTGTGGGAAAAGGAGAAAATGGTAACCTCTCCTTTTCCCACAATGTTTTAAACCTCTCCCGAAACAAATTTCAATTTTTGAAACACGTTGATTTTATCGTCTGCAAATTCTTTCAGTTTTGTAAAATTTTGTCGTCTGTGAAAGGATTTAAGAAAGTTAATGACTTTTGCAGCTGCAAGCCGCCTGTGTATTCTTTTATTTCTATATATTAAAGGCCCAGTGGCGACCAAAACTAAGCAATTGGTGTGGTAAAGTACATTTCAATCTAAATCATACCATTTAAAAGTTTGGAAGTTATTGTCAATATGACAATCTGTTATTGTACGGCCATTCCAAGTGTTAGTCGCTGGCAAACTAGCTTAATTTATAACTAGGTCAAAAGTTGCCAGGTTGCGCTATCTTTTGTTCAATTTTACCTGGTTTTAAAATTTATACAGTAAGAGATTGTCATCTTCACAATAGTTTCCATAATTTTGAATGGTATGAATTATATTTAGATGTATTTCACCCCCATTGTTTAATTTTGGCGGCTATTGTCACTTTAAGTACTTTCGGAGAATGCTAAGTTGCAAACGTTCCTTATCAACATTTCAGTATGGGAATAGAATCCTTCCAGAGAAAAGAACTGAACTTCTTCCACAATATCGGTCTGTCAGCAAATGATTCCGTTAGCAAACAGGGATGGCAGTTGCTAACACTGAACTCGATAAGAAATAAGCTAGGTCACACTGGGGTAAGTGTTTTATATAGCTAGGTCACACTGGGGTAAGTGTTTTATATAGCTAGGTCACACTGGGGTAAGTGTTTTATATAGCTAGGTCACACTGGAGTAAGAGAGTGTGTGTGTGTGTGTGTGTGTTGTGGCAGGGTTTTTTTTGTCTAAAATGTTTTATACATTTTAACCCTTATCCTGCTAAATAAAATAAACCGGAAACTTTGATACCGATAACATAACCTTTTCCTCCTTGAAAGAAATTTTTGGAGGAAAGATGTCTCCTTATCGGACAGTGTAAATCCAAGATAACACTGCACGCTCTGTGCAGTCTGATCTTGATCTACGCTGTCCTCAAGAGGTCAGTGAGTCGGGCTTAGCAGTCTGATGTTTAAAAGTAATCTACAGTATCAGACAGTCATTTAAAACCAAGTGCTTGTGATGCAGAGTCCTTTGTAACCTCGGAGAACTTGCCAGGTTTTGAGCCTGGGACTATTTGTCTACTGAGAGTAACCCATGGCACTTTGGCCAAAAGTCTTGCTCTATCTAAACCAGGGTCCGTATTCACCAACTATTCTTAAGAACGTTCTTAGTCTTGTTCTCCTGAATTTTCTATGGTTGAAAGTAACACAACTTCTGATGGGCTAAACCATTTGGTTTAGCCAATCAGAAGTTATGTTACTTTCAAATTCAGAAAATCTTGGAGAATAAGACTAAGAATGTTCTCAAGAATGGTTGGTTAATACAGACCCAGAGCTACTTTTTTAACAAAAAAAAAAACATCCTAAAGTCGTTTCTAGTTCTGATTTCCTAACTTGTCATCTGATTAGCCGAGACGTTTTGTCTCGACCAATCAGATTACTAGTTTTAGAATTTATTAATAGAACAATTCTTAGATGAGTTGGTGAATGGAGAATCAGACTTCAATATCTTGAACATTTTTAGACTATAAAGATTTACATTAACGAAACGATCAATCAAACACTCCCAAGGTTTTCATGTATCATTACGCCGAGGTCATAATTCTATTTTTAGAGGAACTTGTCAATTTCTCCTTTTCTCACTAAATAATCCTGCCTTGAAACGACAGTGGGGAAGAATAGTTTTAATGACAAAAGAGGGATAGGAGAAAATGCTAATTACCAGTATTTTCGGCCGCTTCAAGCAATCTTTTGCATCCTTCAATTAATAAAAAGGAAGACCCCCCCTCCATCGTTTTAAGTCATATTTAAATTGTTGTCTACAAAATTATCATTAGACTGACTTGTCTCAAATTTTGTCTTTTTGGAACGAAGTGACTTGTCTTTTTGCACAAACACTTTACGTTTCCAGATTCCACTGGCAAAATAGTGAAAAAAGCAAACCGCACAAGCAAAGAGGAAAAACCAAAATGTCATGAGGGTGATGTAAAAATCACATGATAAATCAAACTGTCGTATTCTTGTTGGCGTTTTTCTCTAGTTTTAGCCATATTTTTCGCATTTTTGCCCAAAAATTCACTTTATCAAAATGTTAGGGAAAGTGACATCGACGTATCATATCGTGAAATAACCACAGAAGCAGTTTAACACCCAGAGACATTTAAGGATTTTGTCCCCACCATAACCGCAAAATTACTAATTGTTTTATTTGCATTATAATTTATTTCAGTGCAGCCCTAAATGCCGCCTTCCGACAGAGAGTATTTCAAAATTTATAAATGAACCATGCTCTGACAAAAGGAAAGTTTCCTGTTATCCCGCTAAATAAGTGAAATGAAATTTTTCAAGCGTATAGTAAAAATAAAAATGTTGCTATTTCAAAGGTTTTTTTTTTTGAGAAAAAATATCGCCTAATCGGACAGTGTAGATCCAAGGTCAGACTGCACGTTCTGTGCCGTCTGATCTTGATCTACACTGTCCGCAAAAGGTCATTGAGTCGCGCTTAGCAGTCTATGGGTTAATGTATCTCCGTGATACATGGTACCAAGCAAGTCATCACATAATTCTGGATCCATAAAATCCAGTTTGTCTGACAACCAGCTGAATACTGAGGTAGAACGGTCCTTGGATATGCAGAAAATTGATCAAAAGCAAAACGTTTCGACTCAGGTCAGCCTGCGCGGAATGCGCAGGCTGACCTGAGTCGATACTATTTGCGGATGTATTAAATCCCCTTTTCACAGGGCGTGACTCAAATGTATTGGATAACTGATTCAAAACATTTGTTCCTGTAACATGCTGTCTGTCTGTCTGTCTGTTCGTCTGTCTGTCTCTGTCTGTCTGTCTGTCTGTCTGTCCACACCCTTCCAGTCCGCCATTCGGTTTGTTTGTCTGTCTATTGATATTCGTTTTTGGATTATACAACAGTTTACATGCATTTCAGTATTTTTTCCTTGGTATCCTGATTTAATGTATTGCTATTTTACATGTATAATGGAACATATATGAGTCATGCTCTGTAAAAAGGGGGTTTAATGCATCTCCGTAATGCATTATACCAAGCAAGGCATCACATGACCGTGGACCCATAACGATCTAGTGTGCCTAACGACCGGCTGAATCTTGAGGTAAAATGGTCCCCGGACATGCAAAAAAATGACCAAAAGCAAAATGTTTCGACCCAGGTCAGCCTGCGCGGATTGCGCAGGCTGACTTGGGTCGAGACACATTTTGCAGATGTGTCAAATCCCCATTTCACAGAGCCTAGCTCAAATGTATGGGATGATTCCAAACATTCAATCTGTCTTTCTGTACGTATGTTTCTGTGTCTGTCTATTGATACAATGATATTCGTTCTGGGATTATGCAACAAAAGGTTACATGCATTTTAATATTTATTCCTTGGTATGCCGGTTTAACTTAATCCCTCCTATATGGATGCAATTTCTCCACAGCTATTTGCATATTTCATGGAATATATAATAGTATATCAAACTTGCAGCGCAACACCAAAATTACTTTTGTATTCATTTTTTGTTTATTTATTTATTTATTTTTTTTTCATAATATAATTTCTAGGACGTAAACATTTCACAAGCAATTCCTCCAGCATGTCTAAAATTCGTCATGTACATTTTATTGATTTTCTGTCACAGTAGACTGAATAAATTTCAAAGCACGTGTTTGGCGCCAAGAGAGTTTCACGTGTAGCACGTGATTTTTCGCGGATGTCACTTTCTGTCTTTGCGAGTTGACGAAAGCTTGTCCGTCATTTCAGTCCATGTATTGTACAAATAAGGAGCGTTCAGGATGGAAAAATAGACCATAGAAGCCTGGGGACGGGCAACTGGACTGTAAGCTGGCCAGTCTAAGCGACAAGAAGCTCGTGCCCTTTTAACTTCGCCCCTTCTACGATTGCCAGATTGTGGAGAAAATTTCAACAACTAGGTATGTTAATGATTTGTTATCTCTGTTTACGGATGGAAAACGAAAGAAAACAATAACATAAAACAAAGCATCTCTTTTTGTCATCCAAAATATTACAGAATACAATGTGTAAAGTAAATCGTTCTCTCAGACGTATTGTTTACTTTCGTTTTCAATATTCCAATAGCAAGTAATTTTGGTGTTGCGTTGCAAGTTTGATATAGTAATTAATAGAGGATATTTGTTTTTATTTCGGTGAAAGATCGAAATTTATTTCATCGAGTGAACATCATCGGTAATATTTTCACGAGTGGCGCAGCCACGAGTGAAAATATTACCGACGATGTTCACGAGATGAAATAAATTTCGATCTTTCACCGAAAAAAACAAATATTCTATTTATTTCATGCTTCTAACGCCCTTTTTTTGTCGAGACTTCCATAAAAATCAGTACAAACTCCCCGTGGTCGGTATTCTCACTGGTCGTACCCGTGTAATATCGAAAAATATTTTCACCGCTATTTCTCGATACCCTACCGGAAAGCATGAAATAAAAAGTATGAGCCACGCTCTGTGTAAAGAGGGTTCAAGGCATCTGCAAAAAGTATCGACCCATGTCAGCCTGCGCAGTCCGCGCAGGCTGACCTGGATCGAAACTTTTCGCTATTGGTAAATTTTCTGCATGTCCAAGGGCCATTCTGACTCACGACTCAGTCGGTTGTTAGACAAAATTATGCGATGACTTGTTTGGAATAATGCATGACGGAGATGCATTAAGTCCCCTTTTTTCCATAGCACGGTTCATGTACTAATTTTGTACTTGAAAATATTGGTGTAGAAAGTATAGACAAAACCTAGTGACAATGGGAGTATTGGTCGTTTAACCCTTTACCACACAATCCCGACTTTTAATGACCCTGTGAAAGAAAACATTGCGGGGAAAGGAGAAAATGCTGGTAACCAGCATTTTCTCCTTTTCCCCCCACAATATTTTCTTCCCTTTCCAAAACAAATTTCAACTGTGCAGTCACATCTTATTTGTTGTCTGCAAATTGTTTCAATTGGACCATTCTAAAATTTTGTCGTTTGGTAAAAAGTTAATATAAAAAAGAAGCTCGTTTTTAGCATTTTCTCAATTTGTCCCGTCTTTCTGGCGGATTTTACAATGCATTACCTGGTGAGAAGTGTTTATGCTTTGTGAAAAGGAGGTTTAATGTATCTGCAGAAAAAGTATAGACCCAGGTCAGCCTGCGCAGTCCGCTTTGGCAAAGTTTCTGCATGTCCAAGGACAATTATAGATTGATTGATTGTATAGTGTTTAACGCCGTTTTCAACATTATTTCAGTTATATCACGGCGACCAGTGCACCTATCCATGCTTTCCTGGAGTTTCTTTTACCAGTATTCCGCACAATATATTTTTTTCTAAGCCACTGGCTGCTTTCCCACATAACCATCGTCGAAACATAACCATCGTCGAAACAATGGTCAGCGGTGAGAGAGGAATGAATCCTGTCGCGATGACTATCATTAATCCTCGGAAAGAAATTGGCCAAGCCGGGGATCGAACCAGCGACCTCCTATTCTCAAGTCCTGTACGCTACCGACTGAGCTACGGGGGCTCGGCAAGGACAATTCGACCTCAGGGTTCAACCGGTTGTTTGACAAAATGGATTTAAGAGATCAAAAATCATATGATGGCTTTCTTGGTAAATTACATCACGGAAATGCATTAAAGTCCCTTTTGCCACAGCATGACTCATCTGCTATTTCCACCTTTACTGTTTTCCGGACCTTACCATTTAACAGGCTTTGACATTGGAAAAATAAACCAAATTTATACACGGATAAAACTACAAGTGTATATAGAGAACCACTGGTAACAAATAATGAGATTCCTTAACCCAAAGTTTACCAAAAATTTCCGAATTATCGAATTATGAAGACCCTGAGAAATAATCATCTTTAAAACATTGCGGGAAAAAGAAAAAAGTGCTGGACACCGACATTTTCTCCATTTTCCACAATTTTTTCTACCGTTCTAAAAATATTCTCAATTTTTTTTTTTTCACATTCGTTTTGTCGTCTGCGAATGCTTTCAATTTTGAAAATATTGTGGGAAAAGGAGAAAATGCTGGTAACCAGCATTTTCTCCTTTACCCACAATGTTTTCGACCCTTTCAACCAAAAATTGCATCATTTGCACCCCATTTAGTTAGTCTGCAAATGATTTCAGTTTTGACAAGTGTAAAATTTTGTCATCTGGTAAAGGCAATGAGTTTAATTCTAGTAACAGCACATTTGGATCATTCTTTTACTATTTGTCCGTTGGCTCGTCTCGATTGTGATCAGGTGGTTTTGAGTTTGATCCCCGACACAGGCAGTGCAGTGATGTCCCCTTTGGCATGTCATTACAAAGCCTAAACGACACCCACCCGAGAACCAATTGTAGGCCTTAGAATAGCCTCAGGATTTCCCCTGACCCCCTGTTTCTTTGAAGGTGAACCACCAAATTTTCGAAATGATCCCCAATATTTTTTAAATGGTTGCCTTTTTCTTTTTTTTTTTTATTCATTTGAAGGGAGTCTCAGGACCTCTAAATAATAACAATTAAAAAAATAAAATAAGGGAAAACCCTGATTAGCCCATAAAGTTTTTTGTTTGTTGGTTGGTTTGTTTTGGTGTTTATCACCGTTTACAACATTATTTCAGCAGCGTCCAGTGCACCTATCAATGCTGTCCAGGAGTTTCTGTTACCAGTACTTACTTCAATACTCTTCCCAAACCACTGGCTGCTTTCCCTCATAATTAATGTCGAAGAAATTGTCAGTGGTAAAAGAGGAATAAATCCTGTTGCAGTGATTATCATCAAAACTCGGTAAGAAATTATACCCCATTAAGTAATTTTCTCAAATAAGTTCACTACAGGCGACTTTAAGCAGAAACAGACGCAATATTCTCCCCAAGCCACTTGCTACTTTCCCACAAAATCATTGTCGAAACAATGATGAGAAGTAAAAGAAGAATGATTACTGTCGCAGTGACTATGATCAAATCGGAAAGAAATTGGCCGAGGTCATAAAGTAATTTCCTCAAATCATTTCAATGATGGTAACCCTTAACGTGCAGAGTAGGTCGAGTAAAACTTCTCAATGCGATAGTAAAAGACCTAGATACTGCTATTTTAAAGTCATTTTTGGAGAAAAAATATCACCTTATTTGACAATGTAGATCCAAGATCGGACTGCACGTTCTGTGCAGTCTGATCTTGATCTACGCTGTCCGCAAAAGGTACTTGACTCGCGCTTCGCAGCCAAGGAGTTAACAAGAAACAGACATAGTAATATGACAGGCTTTAGTCATCTTCCACATCCCCCTTGCGAGCTGCAATTTAAATTGCGGAAATTATCAGTCTTATGTTATGAATAATGACAAAATTACATATGAACCATGCTCTGTGAAAAGGGGGCTCAATGCATCTGCAAAAGGTATCGACCCATGTCAGCCTGCGCAGTTCGCGCAGGCTGACATGGGTAGATATCTTTTGCTGTCTTTGGATTTTCTGCATGTCAAAGGACCAGTCCATCTCATGATTCAGTCGGTTGTTACACGAAACGGATTTTAGGGTTTTCATATTATTGTAATGACTTGCTTGGAAGCATGTATCATGGAGGTGCACGATGCCCCCTTTGGCCAGAGAATGGCTCATAATTATAGTAAACGGCGGAGATGAGAATGTTGCGTAATTTTAAATGTTAGTCATTTGCAGATATTTAAAAAAAAAAGATGTTTGTCGCCCCGATTGAAAGCCACATTGTTGGAATTTTAAAACAATTTTGGCAAGAATAAGTCATAATGTACATATTGTTCATCCGACCCATGCTCTGGTAAATGGGGGCTTAATGCAACTGAAGATTGCATGATACCAAGCAAGTCATCGCATAATTTAGGGACCCATAAAGTCCGTTATGTCTAACAACCGAGTGTCTCATAAGGGTAGAGCGGTCCCTTAACATACAGAAATGGCGAAAAGTTTCGGTCCAGGCGGTCTGCGCAAGCTGACCTGAGTCGATACCTTTCGCGGATGCATTAAGCCCTCTTTTAACAAAGCATGGATCATACATATCTTGCACGGGAATCTAAGCGTGTCTGAAAATGCGTGATAGCTTTCATTTTTAACAGT
This sequence comes from Tridacna gigas, assembly GCA_945859785.2. Taxonomy (NCBI): domain Eukaryota; kingdom Metazoa; phylum Mollusca; class Bivalvia; order Cardiida; family Cardiidae; genus Tridacna; species Tridacna gigas. The sequence continues at coordinate 1,173,123 of OX244036.2, read as the reverse complement.
GTTTGACATTACTCAATACTATTAAAGATTTGATTAACGATAGAATCTTATGAATCGCGCTATAGATCAAAGACAAGACTACTTAATCTCTACTGTCTGATCTTGATTGTTTGTCTCCAAAAGCACGCGAAGAATTTTTCCCCTACGTCTTAAAACAAGAGGGCCATGATGGCCCTGGATCGCTCACCTGAGTCAACAGGCGAAATTTCACTCTAGGGTCATAATTGAAAGTACTACATGCCAAATAAATATGATGTTAGGCCCAATTTCAAACTCATCCAATATTTTATCAAGACAAACATTCTGACCAATTTTCAAGTCAATTGAGCAAGACATGTGGCCTCAAGAGTGACCACAAGGTATTTCTTTAATTTGACCTAGTGACCTCAGTTGTGACCCAGGTGACCCAATTTTAAACTCATCCTAGATTTTTTCAAGAGATTTTATGAAGACAAGCATTCTGAAGAATCTTCAAGTCAATTGAGCAAAAAATATGGCCTCTAGAGTGCCCACAAGGTATTTCTTTAATTTGACCTGGTGACCTACTTTATGATCCCAGTTGACCCAAATTCAAACTCATCTGAGATGTTATCAAGACAAACATTCTGACTAATTTTCAAGTCAATTAAGCAAGAAATGTAGCCTCTAGAGTGCCCTCAAAGTATTTCTTTAATTTGACCTAGTGACCTAGATTATGACCTCAGGTGACCCAATTTTGAACTCATCCTAGATTTCATCAAGACAAATATTTTTACCAATTTTCAAATCAGTTGAACAATAAATGTGGCCTCTAGAGTGCACACAAGGTATTTCTTTAATTTGACCTAGTGAAATAATTTAAGACCCCAAGTGACCCAAATTCGAACTCATGTGAGATTTTATCAAGACAAACATTCTGACCACATTTCAGGTCATTTGAGAAATAAATGTGGCCTCTAGAGTGCCCACAAGGTATTACTTTAATTTGACCTAGTGACCTAGTTTATGACCCCAGGTGACCCAATTTCGAACTGACTGAACACGTTGTGCTCAGGTGGACTAACAAACTTAGAACAGGTTCACTACATACCAAATAACAAAGCTCTATGCCATCCAGGTTTAGAAAAGAAGAATTTTAAAATTTTCCTTCTTTGTTCCTTTGTTCGAACTTGTGAACCCCGAGGCAGGGGCAGTTTTGACCCCAGCGGCATCATTTGAACAGATTTGGTAGAGGTCTACTAGGAGATGCTACATACCAAATATCAAAGCTCTACACCTTCCAGTTTTAGAGAAGAAGAATTTTAAACTTTTCCTTCTTTGTTCCTATGTTAGAACTTGTGACCCCCGGAGCAGGGCCAATTTTGACCTCAGGGGTATCGTATGAAGAAACTTGAAACTTGGTAGAGGTCCGCTAGGAGATGCTACATACCAAATATCAAAGCTCTAAGCCTCCCAGTTTCAGAGAAGAAGAATTTTAAAGTTTTCCTTCTTTGTTCCTATGTTCGAAATTGTAACCCCCCCCGCAGTATGGCCAGTTTTGACCCCAGGGGGATCATATGAACAAATTTGGTAGAGGTCCACTAGGAGATGCTAGATGCCAAATATCAAAGCTCTACGCCTTCCAGTTTCAGAGATGCTACATACCAAATATGAAAGCTCTACGCTTTCCAGTTTCAGAGAAGAAGAATTTTAAAGTTTTCCTTCTTTGTTCCTATGTTCGAAATTGTGACCCCCAGGGCGGGGGCAGTTTTGAACCCAGGGGCATCATATGAACAAACTTGGAAGAAGTCCACTAGGAGATGCTGGATGCCAAATATCAAAGCTCCACGCCTTCCAGTTTCGGAGAAGAAGAATTTTAAAGTTTTCCGTCTTTGTTCCTATGTTCGAACTTGTGACCCCCGGGGCGGGCCAGTTTTGACCCCAGGGGCATCATATGAACAAACTTGGAAGAAGTCCACTAGGAAATGCTACATACCAAATATCAAAGCTCTACGCCTTCTAGAACCAGAGAAGATTTTCAAAGATTCTGCTATTTTTTTCCTTTCTGTTGCCATGGCAACCTGAGTTATAGGTGAAATTAAATATCTTGAACAACTTTGGTAGAGCTTCACCCAAGGAACATCCCTGCCAAGTTTCATCAAGATTAGCCCAGCGGTTTAGGAGGAGAAAGTGTTTAAAGGAATAGTGGACAGACGGACAGACGGACGGACGGACAGACGGACAGATGGACAATGACCGATCACAGTACCTCATCTTAGCACTTCGTGCTCAGGTGAGCTAAAAACCAACTCATTACCAAACCGCAAAATTTTTAGACATGTGCAATCTAGGAGCATTTTCAAACGACAAACTAAAAAGAGCCACAGTTATGGGATCTGTGTGTGATAGGATAGAAAACAATGTTTTCAAACACAATCTTTCTCATAGTCGTTAAGGTAGTAGACCCCTAATGGGCACTACTGCAAATTGGTGTAAAACCCATACTATCTAATATCACATCATTTGAGTGTCTTAAATATGAAAAATTGAAAACTTTCACCATGAAAAAATGATATTATATGAATTTTAGTGACCTAACCCCCTTTCAGACTTCATGCGCAACAGAAAAGTATCACTATTGATCTTAAAATACCAATGTTTTCACCATTACTGGCTAGTTTTCAACAAAATTGGCATCAAAATGTTCAAAATTGAAATGTTTTTCTATAATATTCACAAATACAAATATATATTCATATTAAGAAAAAATATGACAAAAAAAAAAATTTGAAGTCCAGTTCTCATTTTTGACATTTTACCAGATTTCCGAACAAAAGCGTCATGAAAACTCCACAAAAATGACAGATTTCTATAAATGGGGCATACACAAACTATATATCATTTTTTTCTACATCATTTGAAGAACAAAATATACCAAAAACAAGAACTTTCACCGTACGCAACTCTAAATATATTAGTTAAAAATTCTATACCCTCATTTTCAGGCTTCCATTAGAAAGCAACTATACTTCACCATTACACCAACAAAATTAATAAAAATCCCTCAAAAACATCATTACTATTTCATCTTTGTATTCTGTAGAGTGCATTAAATCAGGAGAATTGCTAAAGAATCAAATTAAGACCTGAAGCACCATTTAAGAATTTTTGAATTCTCTTTTTATGTCTGTTTTTGCCCCCCAAAAATGTAAGTAGCAGGGATGAACAAGATAGAAGTTTATATATAAAGGTTTACAGTGTATCAAGATCTATCTTTATGAAATTTAGTTCACATTACAAGAATAATATGGATAAATATCCAAATTTAACAAAGTATTAAAAAAAATTAAAAAACAGATCCTGTTGTGTGCATTGTTACGTCATGTTGTACTTTAGAGGTTTAGAATGGCCTTTTCTATTTTTTTTCTTTGGGGAATACCTAGGGTTTGAACCACTGGTTGCGGGGTTCTTCTGTGCGGAAATCCTGCCTTATGTTAAGACCCACATACTTACATGTGAACTGCGTGTGATTTCGTAGTTTAAGGTTGGATCAGTCGGTCCAAAGGGTATGAGACTTTGTCTATATGTAGGTAGGCTTTTGGGTTTTGGGGTAGGACACTTCTGGCGCTTACCCCTTAGTCAATACCGGTTTTCAGACTTTGGCAACCGCCCTAAACATCATGTATAAATCCGCGCAACCGTCGTTTCTGATTAGCTGGTTTAAATATCGGATGTCGTATCTACATGTATTATCTGCATTCACTGCTCCTGTGAGGGGAGGGGTCCAGCGAGGCCCAGTGGTAAAGTGTAGGTCCCCGGATTCCCAGTACCTGTATTCAATTTATTGTATCCGTATTAAACTTTACTAATGAGAACATGATTTAGGACGATGACGATATAATGTGTCGGAGACATTCTGATTCAATCTTTACCCGTAATGATTCTACGTCGTACTCATAAATTATCGTATCTGACCTATTAATAAGGAGTGGGGAACCCTTTGATCTCAAGATTTCGCATTGACGGTCAAGTGGTTACGTTTGAAGACTCTACCCCCTGGAGTACTCTTTACAACTTATGGTGCTTTTACGGCCAATGCAGATCGAGATCAGACTGCACTTCCTGTGCAGTCATATCTCTGATCTATGTTGTCCGGTGTGTTGAGATTTTTTCTTGTACCAAAAGTAGGCTTGAGATTGCAATACATCTGATCCACGCTCTGGCAAAAGGGGGTTTAATGCATCTCCGTGGTCCACATACCAAGCAAGACATCATACAAAACTTAGGAATCCATAAAATTTCCTTCTGTCGAACAACCGACTGCATCCTGAAGTAGACTGGTCCTTTGGTATGCAGAAATTTGACGAATAGCAAAAAGATTTGACCCATGTCAGCCTGCGCGGACTGCGCAGGCTGACATGGGTCGATACTTTTTGCAGATGCATTAAAGTCACTTTTCACAGAGCATGGGTCATATCATTTTCTTTTTCAAAGCCAGAAAGGGTTCAGTTTATAATTTGGCCAATAGAGTATTGAAACAGAAAATTGCTTTCGTATACACTGCGTAAGCAGTTACATTAAAGTGAAGGACCTTGTACAATCTATTACAACTGCGGTTTCACGTTTTATCGTCTGAAAGTCAGCAGAAACCCTTGTAAACATCCTTGTAAAATATCGATACTTAACATGACTTAGGCTACCTCCTTACCAAACCACAAAATTTTAGACTCATCCAAATTGTGAGGAATTGCAGACGACAAATGAAATATGGGTTAAATTACAAAAAACTTCTATGGAAGGGAAAAAAAAAACATTACAATTGTCATCTGTGGGAAATGGAGAAAGTGCCGGTTACCAGCATTTTCTCCTTGTTCCATAATGTTTTTATTTTTTTTTTTCTCTCTCTCTCTCAAGCCTTTCTCTTTAGGGTCGTTCAGACACGAGATTGTCCTGTAAAAGGTTCAACTTTGATACATGATCATGAAAATGTGAGCGGGCTGTTGCAAAAAGAGAAATTTCTTGTTACAAGACAACTTACTGAAGCAGTTTGTTACATGACGCAAAAAATCGTATCTTGTTGGCAAGGAATTAACTCTTTACCACACAATCACAGGTTTTAACGACCCTGAAGAAAAAGCCTTTTGAAAACATTGTGGGAAAAGGAGAAAATGCTGGTAACCAGCATTTTCTCCCTTTCCCACAATGTCTTCTAACCTTTCCAAAACAAATTTCAATTTTTGAGTCACATTTATTTTGTCGTCTGCAAATGCTTTCAATTTGGACAAGTCTAAAACTATGTCGCTTGGTAACGGGTTAAAAGTGCATACGACTACATAACGTTTATAGGACGCCGGAAATGACGACAAATACCTCTAAAAGTAGTGCAATGAAGGGTGCGGATTGATACATGGAAATGTTGGGAGAGTTTGATTATTCCTTAACTCTTTACCTTCCGAGCCCCGTAGCTTAGTAGGAAGCGTACAGGACTTAAGGACAGGAGTTCGCTGGTTCGATCCCCAGCTCGGCCAATTTCTTTCCGAGGATTGATGATAGTCATTGCGACAGGATTCATTCCTTTCCCACCGCTGACCATTGTTTCGACAATGGCCATGTGGGAAAGCAGCCAGTAGCTTGGAAAGAATATTGTGCGGAGTACTGGTAAAAGAAATTCCAGGAAAGCATGGATAGGTGCACTGGCCGCTTCGATATAACTGAAATAATGTTGAAAACGGCGTTAAACACCATACAATCAATCAATAACTCTTTACCAAACGACAAAATTTTACACTTGTCCAAATTGAAAGCGTTTGCAGACGACATATTAAAAGTAGCTGAAATGATGGTAATTGTCTGTGAAAATGTAAAAAGAAATTAGGGAAAAGGAGAAAACGCTGGTTACCAGCATTTTCTCCTTTTCCAACAAGGTTTTCAAAAGCTTTCTACCTCTGGGCCGTTAAAACTCGGGATTGTGAGGTAAACAAAACTAAATTAACTCTTTACCAAACGACAAAAATTTAGACTGGTCCAAATTGAAAGCATTTGCAGACGACAAAATAAATGTAATTGAAAAATTGAAAACTGTTTTGACTAGGATAGAAAACATTGTGGGAAAAGGAGAAAATGCTGGTTACCAGCATTTTCTCCTTTTCCAACAAGGTTTTCAAAGGACTTCTTTCACAGGGTCGTTAAAAGTCGGGATTGTGTGGTAAAGAGTTAATTAAAATTTCAGATAGTAAAATGAGGACCTGAATTTCGAAATTCTATTTCGACCGGGACTTAGTAAACTTATTCATCGTGGTCAAATTGGGTAAAGGCTTGTGGGCACAGCACAACCAACATACAGCTGAGCCATGCTCTGTCAAAAGGGGTTTTAATGTATCTGTAAAGGCTGACCTGGGTCGAAACTTTTTGTTCTTGGACAATTTCTTTCATGTCAAAGGACAGTTGTACCTCATGATTCAAACGGTTGTGAGACAAATTGCAGTTTGTGGATCCCTCATCATGTGATGACTTGCTTGGTACAGTGCATTAACCCTTTCCCAAACGACCAATTTTTGACTGGTCCAAATTGAAAGAGTTTGCAGACGACTATTTTAAATTTGATGAAAATGGCAGAAAGTTATCAAAAAGGGTAGAAAACACTGTGGGAAAAAGAGAAATTGCTCGTTACGAGCAATTTCTCCTTTTCCCACAGTGTTTTCAAAAGACTTGTACTGCAGACACGTGAAAACCAGGGCTTGTTTGGGAAAGGGTTAAAACCTCGTTTGCCAGAGTATGGCTCGATCGTTTGTTTGAAGTTCCTTTGTATATAGTTGTTGCCAAGCCCCGTAGCTCAGTCGGTAGCGTACAGGCTTGAGAACAGGAGGTCGCTGGTTCGATCTCTGGCTTGGCCAATTTCTTTCCGAGGATTGATGATAGTCATGCGACAGGATTCATTCCTCTCTCACCGCTGACCATTGTTTCGACAATGGTTATGTGGGAAAGCAGCTGATGGCGTGGAAAGAATACTGTGCGGAGTACTGGTAAAAAGAAACTCCAGGAAAGCATGGATAGGTGCACTGGCCGCCGCGATATAACTGAAATAATGTTGAAAACGGCGTTAAACACCATACAATCAATCAATCAATATATAGTTGTTATTTTGCGTAATGTGCATTGTTCACATTGAAGCAAATAAAAGTATTGTATTGTATTGTACTGAATAACCTTAGACAACATAGGCGATTCAACACAACTAAGGCTTCTGTTGCGGGCATTATAGATCTAAGATCAAACTGCACGTTTTTATGCAGTCTGATCTTGATCTACATTGTTTGCAAAAGTGCCTTGAGTTACCCAAGCACATTAACTCTTAGGCAGACGACATAATTTCAGAAAGCATTTGCAGACGACATATTGAAGGTGGTCAAAATGACAAAATTTGTCCTTGATGGGCTAAAACATTGTGGGAAAAGGAGATAATCCTGGTTATCAGCATTTTCTCCTTTTCCCACAATAGTTTCAAAAGCTTTCTTTCTCAGGGTCGTTAAGAGTGGGAATTGTGTGGTAAAAGCTGAAACATATTTTATTGCCATACATGTATGAGCCATGCTCTGTGAAAGAGGGGTTTAATGCATCTGCAAAAAGTATCGACCCAGGTCAGCCTGCGCGGACTGCGGACTGCGCAGGCTGACCTTTTTGTTTTCGGTCTATTTTCTGCATGTCAAAGGACCAGTCTACCTCATAATTCACTCCATTGTTAGACAAAATAATAGAACCGTAATGTGATGACTTACATGGTATCACGGATCACAAAGATGCATAAAGCCCCCTTTTGCCAGAGCATGGTCACACGCATAATGAAAGATACATACAATAAAATTTCGAGTACATAGAATACTAGATGTACATTGGCAAACGGGTCTGGCCACAAGTTCTCACAACTTAGGTTCGGCCTTTCCCCTTGCGTGTTTAAGAAACAACAGGTCTATATGGCAGCTGAAAAACATTCAAACATCACAAAAGTTCAGGAACAATAAGATTCATTAAAGCGTTTTTCTAAGAACACATGTCCTTGATATGTCAATGATATTATTCACTTTAAAACTGTTGCCTATTTGTTATAAGTTACGCACTGATTAAGATTTAATTGAGAAAAAAGAAGAAAAAAACCTGTTTGTACAGCATTTACCTTTAAAAAACAAAAACAGTGACTGAAATTGCGTTTAAATGATGATGGATGGCATTCTGTTTTAGACGTAAATTTTGACTTTCCCTTCAGATCGAGACAGAAAGCGATTTCTGCCAGGGCTAAAATTAAAATGGGGACGATAAACATGAAAAGAAGAAGAAGAAAAAAAAAAAAGAATTATTCCAGTGAATTACTAGACACTTGCGGTTTTCAAATAAAATCAAATCGCCACAATCGCCGTACAGTTTACAGCTTTCATCGAAAGCGGAAGGTCATAGGTTCAAACATCCTGACAGGGTCAACTTTCAAATTAAAAAATATCTCAAATGGTTGTACAATGAAGTGTTTCGTCTTTAACGCCTTGAATTTAAGGAAAAAGCATTTTCTCTGGTTTGAAATTGCCAATGTTATGTGACTGGTAAAGCACTCGTTTAAAACAGTCCAAAATACTGAACATGGTACCAGTTGCCATAAACACATAATCACTTGCAGTGACCTCCTGCATGAAGCAAGAGCCGACTGCAGAAGGTAACGAGTTAGTCAATTTTGAAACGGTCTTTAATCAAGTGTTGAATACATGAATAAGAGAAATAGATATTTTCAGTAGTTAAAGTATAGATATATCGAAAGAAAACTTAATTCTCACCACTGAATAAGCCAAGGAGCTTTTACGACCCTCAATATGCAAAGTAGTACAACATGGTCAACTGATAAGTAACACCAGTGCCACGATCAAAATTGCACTGGCACTTGACCTTCCGAAAATATAACTGCAGCAGACGACTTTGAAAATACTAATGATTAACATTGGAGCCACACTCTGGCAAAAGGGGGTTAAATGTATCTCTGTGATGCATTATACCAAAGAAGTCATTACATAATTATGAATCCATAAACTCCATTTTGTCCAACAACAAACTATTCGGTCAAAATATTTTAATGTTGACAGTTTGCAAAATCTATTTTCAAACATAGAACAGAATAACATTATAGAATACCTGAAAGAGATAGATTTTTATAACAAAATATAAATTTTAACTTTCAAAATAATATTTTATTTTTTCATTTTTAAAACATTACCTTTTATGCGCGCTAAATAACCATAGATGTCGATGCGCCGTAAAACATCAATAAAACAAACAAACAAACAACAAACTGAATAATGGGGTAAACTGGTCCTCTGAGGCGCAGAAAATTGATTAACTCTTTCGGCGCCAAATAAATAAACTCAACTTCTTTCGGTGGCTGTAGGGGTCCTGCGTGGCTCAGTGGTAAAGTGTGGGACTCGTAACCTAGAGGTCCTGGGTTCGAGCCCCACCTGATCCGCTGGATTTTTCGTGGGTGTGTCCTTGGGCAAGACACTTCAGAGCCCTAGCCTAGTACTGGTAAAACCCAGGAAATACATGAATAAGTGTGCTGTCGCTGTGATATGACTGAAATAATGTTGAAAGCGGCGCAAAACACCGTTCAATTAATTAATTAATTAATTCGGTGGCTGTAAATGCAATCCACAGAGACCCAGAAAGATTCTTATCGTAGGGGCTTGACTAATTAAGCGGACGGTACAGATCAAAGATCAGACTGCACGTTCTGTGCAGTCTGATCTTGATCTGTGCCGTCCGCAACAGTCCCTGTTTTCGCCTATGGCGCTGAAAGGGTTAATAGCAAAATGGCCCGCCAGTGTTGCTCAGTGGTTAGCGTAATTGACTTATGACCAGGTGGTTGCAAGTTCGATACCCGGTTGAGGCAAACTTTCTTTCCGGCGATTTTTCGCCTCTCACCTCGGATGCATGTGAGAAAAGTAGTCAGTGGCTTTGCAAAGAAAGTTGTGTCAGTACTAATGTGAGGAAGCCAGGAAACACATGGGTGCGTCACTGACCGCCATGATATGACATGAGTTGTTAAAATGGCGTTAAACTCGAACCCAAACCAAACCAATAGCTGAATATTTCGACCCAGGACTGCGCAGGCTGACCTTGGTCGAAATTGTCTGCTGTTGGGCATTTTTTACAAACCATGGCTCATTTGTTGAGGCTTAAAAGATGACTAAAAGCGAACACATTTTCAATGTGTTAAAGTGTTACGAGAAATGTCTGCTTTTGCCACATTGTTTTCCCAAAGCGGTGGTCGGTTGCAAGAAAAAAAAAAAATCTTGCATGCAGATGTTACTGACATGGACAGATATGTTGTGGATTTGAAAATGAAAGTATTTGTCTGACGTATTGCTTTACTAGAAAAAAAAATCGACACTTTTCCAAATTTAGACGACAAATTAAATGGGACTCAAATGTTGAGTTATGTCTCAGAAAAGGACAGAAAACTCCGTGGAAATAGAAGAAAATGCTGGTGACCAGCATTTTCTCCTTTTCCCACAAAGTTTTAAACCGTTTTTTTTTTTCCCTCAGTGTCTCTCCTTTTCCCTCGATGTTTTTAACTTACGTATTTTTTTTTTTCCCATGAAACTCGGGATTGTGTGGTAAAGGATTAATTGATCAAGGGATCCAAATATCGATCTTTATCACGAAATGTTCTTTAACCCTTTCCCAAACGACAAATTTTGGACTGGTCCGAATTGAAAGAGTTTGCAGACGACAATTTTAAATTTGATGAAAATGGCAGAAAGGTAGTGAAGTGTGAAGTGAAATTTACCTAATAGTGAAGTGAAGTGAACACGAATTAATTTATTTTGGGCGGTAGCCTCATATATTTTCCGTTGTTTACGTCATCCCCTAAACTCGGCCCTTATTGTTTACTTACCTTTATTATCTAAAGCACGCCCACAAAGGTGGGCCGAAATTGCTATATAAACTCGATTTACCAAAGCCAAAAGTGTCTTCGAACTTGAATTGCCAAACGCTCCTAATCGGACTCGAGACTGTTTGAAAAAAAAAATCAGAACTATTGCTAGAAGATAATCATTTTAACTTTGTAAGAAAGTAAAACAATTTGTTAGATTTTCATTTTAAAAACGTTATATAGATAGTTAAGAAATTATCGAAATATGCATACAGTATTAATATTAGCCGGAATTGCGACGCTTTCGCTCGCCGCGCCGCAGTGCTCGACGGGAAAATTCGAAATTATCGCCAAGTCTGACTGCCGTGGTTACTACCTGTGCGTCCACGGAAAGCCCGTGGAAATGCCAGATTGTCCACCGGGTTCGGTTTTCAGCAGGATCGGGCACGTTTGTGTTCCTGAAGGAAGTTTCTATGACGACTGTACATCGGGCAATATACCTGACACAAGACCGCCACTACCCGATCTAGGTAAGTACAGTTTAGTTTCTTTATCAGACGACCACTGTTTTAGACTTTCCCAATTTGAAAGTATTTGCAGACGACAAATTAAATGTGGTTAAATGATGGGATTTGTCGTTTGAAAGAGCAGAAAGCATGCCAGATTGTCCACCGGGTTCGGTTTTCAGCAGGATCGGGCACGTTTGTGTTCCTGAAGGAAGTTTCTATGACGACTGTACATCGGGCAATATACCTGACACAAGACCGCCACTACCCGATCTAGGTAAGTACAGTTTAGTTTCTTTATCAGACGACCATTGTTTTAGACTTTCCCAATTTGAAAGTATTTGCAGACGACAAATTAAATGTGGTTAAATGATGGGATTTGTCGTTTGAAAGAGCAGAAAGCATGCTGGTTACCAGCATTTTCTCCTTTTCTCGCAATACTTTCTAGCCCGCCCGGGTAGCTCAGTGGTTAGCGTATCTGACGAGTTCGAAACCCGGTTGAGGCAAACTTTCTTTCAGGCGATTTTTCGCCTCTCACCTGTAATACGTGTGAGAAATGTAGTCAGTGGCTTTGCAAAGAAAGTTGTGTCAGTACTGGTGTGAGAAAGCCAGGAAATACATGGGTGCGTCATTGACCGCCATGATATGACCTGGGCTGTTAAAAATGGCGTTAAACTCCAATACAAACCAAGCCAAACCAAATCGCAGTACTTTCTAACCTTTCAGAAAAATATCCGTCATTTCGGCCAAAATCTGTTTGTATATCTGCAAATATTTTCAAAATTAACCAGTATAATATTTCCCTGTAGTCGTCTAAAAACATTGTGGGGAAAGGAGAAATGCAGGTAATCAGCACTTTCTCCTTTTCTCTCAGTGCTTTCTACACTTTCAGCAACCAATTCCATCATTTTAGCCAAAATGTAATTTCATATCTGCAGAAACTTTCATTTTAAACCGATATGAAATTTTGTCGTGAATTTTTCTAGAGTTGTAAAATATCGAACGGTAAAGATCTAAGTTCAGTGTTGTCTGATCTTGATTTACACTTTCCAAAAAAAGTTTTCAAAACTTAAACCATGTTCTGTGAAAAAGGGGCTTAACCCTTTCCCAAACGATAAATTTTAGACTGGTCCAAATTGAAAGAGTTTGCAGACGACAATTTTAAATTTGATGAAAATGGCAGAAAGTGCTAAAAAAGGGTAGAAAACACTGTGGGAAAAGGAGAAATTGCTCGTTATGAGCAATTTCTCCTTTTCCCACAGTGTTTTCAAAAGACTTGTACTGCAGACACGTGAAAACCAGGGCTTGTTTGGGAAAGGGTTAATGCAGCTGCGAAAAGCATCAACCCAGGTCAGCCTGCGCAGTCCACGCAGGCTGACCTGGGTCGAAATTTTTCGCTATTGGTCAATTTTCTGTATGTCTAAGGACCAGTCTACGTCATGATTCCGTCGATTGCCGGACAAAGTGGATTTTATGGATCCCTAATTATCTGATGTCTTGCTTTGTACAATGCATCACGAAGATGCATTAAGCCCCCTTTTCACAGAGCATGGCTCAATGATACTAAACATTTTTAGACATCAAAGTACCGTATTTGATGTAAATAGAAATTTGTATCATCTTACTTATTACAGGAAAAAAAAAAAACAACCAGATACATGTATTGTCTATTTCTTAGCCAAGCCCCCGTAGCTCAGTCGGTAGCGTACAGGACTTGAGAACAGGAGGTCGCTGGTTCGATCCCCGGCTCGGCCAATTTCTTTCCGAGGATTGATACTAGTCATTGCGACAGGATTCATTCCTCTCTCACCGCTGACCATTTCTTCGAAGATGGTTATGTGGGAAAGCAGCCAGTGGCTTGGAAAGAATATTGTGCGAAGTACTGGTAAAAGAAACTCCGGGAAAGCATGGATAGGTGCTCTGGCTGCCGCGATATAACTGAAATAATGTTGAAAACGGCGTTAAACGCCATACAATCAATCAATTGTCTATTTCTTATCCAGCAATTAATGACAGAATAATGAAATGAATTCATACGAAGTAAAACCACAAATGAATGGTTCATATTTTCATGGTGTATTAGTCATGTTAATTTATTGTGTAATCTTCGCCATGTTATTTGAGTGTCAAGATTTTATCAATTAAAGTAAATTAGATATGTATTTACTCCTGTTAACCTCTTAAAGGCCCAGTAGCGGCCATAAGTAAACAATGCAGATATTAAAATGAATTCAAATTTAAATCCTACCATTTAACCCTTTACCACACAATCCCGACTTTTAACGACCCTGAGAAAGAAGCCTTTTGAAAACATTGTGGGAAAAGGAGAAAATGCTGGTTACCAGCATTTTCTCCTTTTCCCACAATGTTTTCTACCCTTCCCAAAACAAATTTCAATTTTTCAATTTTTTTTTTATTTTGTCGTCTGCAACTGCTTTCGATTTGGACCGGTCTAATATTTTGTCGTTTGGTAAAGAGTTAAATGTATGGAAATTATTTGAAGATAACGATCTATTATTGTACGGTCTCTCCAAGGTTTAGTCCCGCGCAGAGTAATGAATTTTAAAACCATGTAAAAAGTAAGATGCGCCGTAAAACACCAATTAAACAAACAAACAAACAAAAATTAAAGAAAAGATAGAGCGACTTTGCAACGTTTTACCCAGTTTTAAAATTCGGGATTGTTAAAACACGAGATTGTTTGGTAAGGAGTTATCTTTACCGCAATATGTTACACGCTGTATTGTCGTTAATCAAACTAATGATGTAGTCCAAAGCCATTCATTGTCGTATTGTAACTAAGTAATGTTTTAAAAAACAAAAATTTACAATGGCTCATATAAATTAGCAATGGCATCGACGTTTTATTCAGTCTTTAGGCTTCCGGCCAATAATAATAATACTGATAATAATACATGCAATAATAATAATAATAATAACGATAATAGTAATAATAATAATATCGTCGTTGTCTGCGTCATGTCACGGCGTTGACATTTCTATAATCTATTACTGAAGATACTTACTTCAAACTAGGATCAGTTTTTTACTAATAAAGATTAACCTTTGTTAGAAAGGCAGATAACTCGTTTTGGGCACAGTTATGTCCCTTTTTCGACTTAAACACAGGAAAAAAAAAAAAAAAAAAACACTCGGAGCTGAGCGCTGGCACCAGCTTGTTTTATTCCCTACCTTTACATGATCTTTTCAATCTTGCAGGACCATTATCTATTGAAGAACAGTGTTCCTTGTCCGGCGGTCTCATACCTCACCCATCTGATTGCCAGGCTTACTACAACTGTAGTCACAAATATGAAAGTGTACCCGCGTTCTTCGAGCAGTACCTGCAAGAGTGCCAGTACCCAGACCTCTTTGATTCCGACACAAAGTCTTGTAGACCATTTGAAGAAGTCAACTGTGGGAAAAGACAAGAACTAAAAGATGCTTGTAAGTATTTTGGGGGTATCTGTGATTCCATGGCCGAGCTCAGGGTCAATATTCACCAACCAATCTTTAGAACATTCTTAAGAACATTCGTAGTCTTATTCTCAAGAATATTTTAGATTTGAAAGAAGCACGACGTCTTATTGGCTGAAAGAAATGAGGCATGCTGTGTGGAAAAGGAAGCTTTATGCATCTGTAAAATGTGTCGACCCAGATCAGCCTGAGCAGTCCGCAAAGGTTGACATTGATTGAAACTTTTTGGTACTGGTGAATTTTCTTCCTGTCCAAGGACCATTTTACCTCATGATTTGGTCGATTGTTGGACAAAATGGATTTTATGGATCCATAATTATGTGAATCATTGCTTTCTAAACTATATCACGGAGATGCATTAACCCTTTCCCAAACGACAAATTTTGGACTGGTCCAAATTGAAAGAGTTTGCAGACGACAATTTTAAATTTGATGAAAATGGCAGAAAGTTCTCAAAAAGGGTAGAAAACACTGTGGGAAAAGGAGAAATTGCTCGTTACGAGCAATTTCTCCTTTTCCCACAGTGTTTTCAAAAGACTTGTACTGCAGACACGTGAAAACCAGGGCTTGTTTGGGAAAGGGTTAAGCCACCCCTTTTTTCCAGAGCAGAGCTCAATTGGTTTGGTCAGTCAGAACTTGTGTTACTTTCTAAATCTAGAATTAGACAAAGAATGAATTTAAGCAGGTTTGGTGAATACGGACCAGGGTAGCTCCGTGACAATTTACTTTTTTAACATAACCTGAACGAACTGTTTCAAAATCTGATTTTTTCTTTATTTTCAATAAACAACGGTATGGTCGCAGGTCTCTGTTGTTGGATGTTGCTTTTTCGATCTCGGCAAGGTCCATACCTCAAGTCCATAGATTATCTCATTACCAGATGACAAAAAAAAAAAAAAAAAATCGTGCATTTAAATATAAGCCATTTTTAGACAATAAATCAAATGTGCTTTGAAAAATAAGATTCGTTTCGTAATTAAAAAATGAAAATATTGCGGGAACAGAAAAAAACTACTGGTAATTAGCATTTTCTCCCTTTCCAACGATGTTTTCATACAATATCAAAGATAAATTCCATCATTTTAGCGACATTTAAATTGTAGTCTGCAAATGCTTTCAATTTGTACATGTCTAAACTTTTGTCATGTGGTAAAGAGTTCAGGGTAAATACTTGGCTACCGTTATGAACACCGTGTAACAATGTAATTATTCAAATTTCAGGTGACTACCGTAGTAATAAATGCCCAGTCGCCCATTGCATTCCGTGCCATGTCAGATTTTCAAGCTGCGAAGCCAAACCCGATGGAATGACGGCACACGAAAGCAAAAAATGGTCACCATATTTCGTCGTCTGCTACAAGGAGCGCACGGTTGCCGAGGAAACATGCCCACGTGACCAAGATGGCCGCACTCAACTATTCCACCCAGACAGAAATCTGTGCGTACCACTGGAACACATCCCAAGGGAGCATGGTGGCATGATGCCTGATTGTTCTGGTCGTTCGGACGGGAGCTACCTCGATGACTTTGGCCGTTGTAACCAGTACACGATCTGTCGACAAGGACAGTTCGTAGAAACAGTAAAATGCAAGAAGGGGGAGACGTTTGATCAGCTCTTTGAGAAATGTATGCCAGCCGAGGAAACATGCGGACCATGTGGCAGTAGGAATGATTGGTGTGTACCATGCTTTGCTTGTCATATATTGGTTTGTTTGTGTGTGTGTGTTTGTCTGTCTGTTTGTTGATTTCTATGGTGCTTAACTCTTTACCACACAATCCCGAGCTTTAACTACCTTGAGGAAAAGCGCTTTTGAAAACATTGAAAACATTTTGGAAAGCAGCATTGTCTCTTTTTCCCACGATGTTTTCTATCCCAGTGAAGACAAGTTCCGTCATCTGAGTTACGCTTAAATTGTTATTTGATTTTTTTTTTTTTTTTTTCATTAGAACCAGTCGTCATCTTTGTCGTTTATAAAGAGTAAGTACTGTTTTCAGCGTTGTTTCATTTATACCGCGACGACCAGTGCATCGATCCATGCTTCTCTTGAGTTTCTTTAACCCTTTACCGCACAATGACGCCTTTTAACGCCCCTGGGAGAGAAGCCTTTTGAAAACATTGTGGGAAAAGGAGAAAATGCTGGTAACCAACATTTTCTCCTTTTCCCACAATGTTTTCTTTCCTATCAAAGACAAATTTCGCCATTTGAGCCACATTGAAATCGTCGTCTGCAAGTGCTTTCAATTTGGGCTAGGCTAAAATTTTGTCTTCTGGTAATGGTTTAACCAGTCCTAAGCACAATATTCTCGCAAGCTACTGGCTGCCTTGACACTTGAACGTTGTCGAATCAACGATGAGCAGTGAGAGTGGAAAGAATCCTGTCGCAATGTACTACAATCAGACCTCGGAAAGAAATTGGCCGATCTGGGTACTCGAACCAACGACCCCTTGGTGTCAAGCCCTGTATGTTACCGACTCAGCTACCAGCCTTGGCTGTTTTTTATTGGAGTTGATTATCATGGGCCTGTATTCACATACTATTCTTGTTGATAGTTTTCCCATTGATTTATCGTCGTCACCGGTTGCCCATATAGGCGATCCCCTCCCCCAGGGGATCTAAAACGTGCTCGGTGTAAAGCGCCGTCAGACGGAATCTCGGTTTAACATCTCATTCGAAAGACTATTAGTAGTTTTAGATGGCAAGCCGTAGGACTGGAACCCACACCCACAAAAATGAAAATGGAGAGTGCTAAAACTGGCTGAAAACGAGTATAGATGTATCTTTAAGCAGCAAATAGATGACCTCAAATGTTTACATATTCAATGACTTTTTTTTTCTGATTTCAGCTGAGGCAGCAGACTGAGCAAGATTAGGAGCCCGAAGGTCATAATGTCAAGGTCGAGAGAGAACAATAGATCGATGCTTATTTAAAAATCCTTTTGTATTAATTTTATGTTTAATGATTATTCTGTGATACCTTAAAAGGGGAACTGAAAGTTTAGAGAAGGTTTTGAAATGTTAACTCTGTACCAAACAGTTTAAACGACGACAACTAACATAATGCCTTGTATAAGATTTTGGGAAAAGAGAAAATGCTGGTAATCACCAATTTCACTTTTTTTTATTTCATTTTGTTTTCTACCCTTTCAAATTCGAATTTCACCGTTTGAGCCACATTTAATTTGTCGTCTGTAAATTTGGTCGATTTTTTTTGTCTAAAATACATTTTCTAAACGTTTCAGTTCCCCGCTATAAATAGAATCTGCAAATCCACTATTATAATTAATATGCTTATGTTCATTGTTTTGTGCGTGTGTATGTTTGTACGTTAAAAAACTATATGAGCCATGTTCTGGCAAAAGAGGGTTTAATGCATATCCGTGATTATGAGGTATATAGAACTGTCCTTTGAGCTGCAGAAAATTTACCAAAAGCAAAATGTTTCGATCCAAGTCAGACGTGTGTGGAAACTTTTGCAGATGGATTGAACCTCCGTGTTACTGAGCATAGCTCATTTATTTGTTGGTTTTTTTTTTGTTTCTTGTAGAGCGAAGTAAATAAAATAGACATTCCTGGTAGGTACTAAAGATGAATATATTGCAATGTCAGAGCTGTTTTTGTCAAAATAATTGACCAAAAAGCGGTCGGTTTAGATCCAAGATCAAACGGCGTGTTCTTTGCTGTCGGATCTTTCTCTACACTGTCCGCTATTTTCAGACATTTAGGCCATACAGTTAAAATACCATTATTTTGTTTTTTTCTAATTTATCAATGATGTTTACATGATTGTCGCTCTTATGGTTAAAGTTACCACGTAAATAAAAACATTTACTTGCCTTCAAAAGCCATCAATAATAACCACAGTAAACAAAGTTTGTGTTGACGATTGTCAAACGTTATTTATGATAGAACGTCTGTATATACGGTGTAATGTCAGTCCTATTCTGTCTTCGTTAACCCTTTCCCAAACGACAAATTTTAGACCCTTCCAAACTGAAAGAGTTTGCAGACGACAATTTCAAATTTGATTAAAATGACCAAAAGTTCTCCAAAAGGGTGCTCGTTACGAGCAATTTCTCTTTTTCCCACTGTGTTTTCAAAAGACTTGTACTGCAGACACGTGAAAACCAGGGCTTGTTTGGGAAAGGGTTAACCTGTTTACATATGTGATAAACATGTAATACGTACAAAGTGTTGTAGTATGTAAAAATGTCTAACGAGGTTGGGAGAATTGATAATTGTCCAGTCTTGGCGAGAAAATATTTTGATATACGACAACACTATGTGCGTATTTTCATCTTTCGGCGCGTGATTTGTTTATCATTTCTAACAGCGACAAACATGAATGTAGCAGTATATGCAAATGAGCGAAAGTAGTTCCGGCTCCACGTGCTGCCTACTAATATCCATGGTATATCAAACATAAATATCGGATAGGTCTTATTGCATGGATATTCGGTTAGTTGAAAGATAAAACCTGCAAGGCTGTGACTTCGATGATGGATTGAGATTCGGCCTGACTTGTCAGCGTCGATTTTCTTTTTAAAACGTTCTGATGGAAGTATAAATTGCATATTTGTGTGTCCAAATATATTCATCTAATTATCCTTTAAACACTTTCCTTTCCTTTTTTCTAAATGATTTTAAATGTCACTAAATCTATTTCCAGTCAATGCTAGCAGCAAAGCGCCAGGCGTGTTCGGTGAAAAAGATTGGAATGCATTGAATAAAAAAAAAAAAAAAAAAAAGAGAAAGGTTGTAGGAAAACAACCTCAATATAGTCGAATTAAAACAAGACGAGAAAACAAATAGAACTACATTGTTACGTAGGCAAATTTTACTTCTGGGAAAACAAAATGATTAAAAATGTGTGTCCGTAAACGTAAGAATGGTTTATACAATTAACCTTTTACCCGAAGTTCAGATCTAAGACTCGACCATGTTGAAAACTGAGTGTCGCTCAAACAATTTGATGTACCTGTTAAATCGCAGAAAACCTTGTGGGAAAAGGAGAAAATGCTGGTTACCAGCATTTTCTCCTTTTCCCACAATGTTTTCAGAAGCCCACTGGATTAGGGTCGTAAAAACTTGGATATTGTTTGGTAAAGGGTTAAATGATATCATGAGAGTGGTGTCTTGCTTGTTGTTTGCTGATGTCTTTAAGTCTTAATTCTTCAAACTGTTGCTTTATACTGTAAACGAATTTCTAGTTTTTCATTTTCAAATTTTGCAATAAAATATTTTAATTATTCAAAGATAAACTTTTCTTATTTCATTTTTTGATGTTTTATCATCAAGCAGTTAATTCTGCAGGATTTTATGATATTTCACGTCCCATTACGCCTATCTTATTTTGGTTGTTTATTTCCAAAATTCTGAAAGTTGGGTGTGGGGTCCTGCATGGCTCAGGAGTAAAGTGCAGGACTTGTAATCTGGCGGATGCGGGTTCAAGCCTCACTGGAAGCACTTGGATTTTCCTGGGAGTGTCCAAAGGCAAGACACTTCAAAGCCTTAGCCCAAGACTGGAGAAACCCAGAACATATCTTAATTATGTGAGCTGTCGCCGTGATACGACTGAGATAGTGTTGAAAGCGACGTAAACACCGATCAATCAATCAATCAATCAATCAATCAAAAACTCTGATGACCGTTTGGTGCAAATCAACACCACACGGCTATTAACCCTTTACCACACAATCTCGAGTTTTAATGAACCTAAAGAAGAGCGATTTTCTAGGAAATTCTCAACTAAAAGTGTCTGTTGGTCTTTCGGTCGTCTAAGGCTTAACCTTTGCACCAAACTATGTTTTAACGACACGAAGCTAGAAGACTTTTGAAAACCTTGTTGGAAAAGGAGAAAGTGCTGGTAACCAAAATTTTCTTCTGTTCCTACTATGTTTTCTACACTTCGAAAGTGAAAATTTCAATTTTTGAGTCTTATTTCATTTGTCGTCTGCAAATGTTTTCAACTAGGACCAGTCTAAATGTTTGCCGTTTGGTAAAGAGTTAACCCTTTACCACACAATCCGGACTTTTAACGACCCTAAGGAAGAAGCCTTTTGAAAACATTGTGGGAAAAGGAGAAAATGCTGGTAACCAGCATTTTCTCCTTTTCCTACAATGTTTTCTATTCTATTAAGGACAAATTTCGCCATTTGAGCCAGTTTTAATGTGTCGTCTCATATGCTTTGAATTTGGACCAGTCTAAATTATTGTCGTTTGGTAAAGAGTTGAAGATTTAGGACCAGTAATCATAAGAAACGTATAGCACAACATACAAACTAGGGAAAAACGGCACTACCAAGTTTGACCACCGAATACTGTCAGACGAAGGGTTCCAGACAACTGTTGCAAGGAATATTTGCCTTACTCTTTTTGTCTCCCGAACCTTACATGTAAGTCTCGGGGTCTAGATTTTTAGCTCTTTTCGAGGAAAACGTCGAGGTATTGCCATAGCCCTGGCATCATCGTTGTCGTCTGCGTCGTGGTGCCAAAAAAATTGACATTTTATAATATATCTGTTATTACAAAAGACATTTGTTTCAAACTTGGGCAAGTTGTTAATAATCAAAAGGGGAACCTGTGCAACAAGGACAGGTAACCATCGAAGTATTTTTGACAGAGTTATGCCCCTTTTTCGACTAAGAATTTTCGCTAAAAAACCAAGCATCCGACGCCAAGTTGGAACCCAATTGCGGTGTTCTTGTTTCCGAAAACTGATGCAATGTCACAAGGAGAACCGTTTTATAAACTGCTTAAAACGAGTATAGCTTTAAAGCCTCTTTTCACAGAGCATAATTCATATATTTACTTGTATATAGTAAAAATGGTTTTTCAGATCTATTAAGAATTGGCAGCTAAAAAGAAAAAGGTTTCCAACGTATAAACCGATATTTGACAAAACTTAACTTGGACCACAAAGCATTCTAAAGTATTTTAGCCATGCTCTGTTAAAAGAGGTTTAATGCATCTGCAAAAAGTATCGACCCATGTCAGCCTGCGCAATCCGCGCAGGCTGACATGGGTCGAAACTTTTTGTTTTTGCTATTCGTAAATTCCATACATATCCAAAGACCAGTCTACTTCTATATTTAGTCAGTTGTCAGACTTAGTGGATTTTGTGGATCCCTAGTTATGCGATGACTTGCATGGTGTGATGCATCGAAGAGACAGATTAAACGCCGCTGACTTCTGTTTGAAGGAGTGCAGATTTACCAGCTAAACTTACCCTTTGCTTGCAGAATCGTGTGCCTCCTTGTCCGGCATGCTTTCCCCAAACAAAGTAATAGTATCGCACGTTAATCGACACAGGTCGCCCGGTTCACATAGATTTAAACCATGCTCTGGGAAAAGGGGTTTAATGCATCTCTGTGATGATGTACGATAATAGGTAAGACATCACATAACTGTGGATCCATGAAATCCGTTTTGTATAACAACGGACTGAATTATGAGACACACTAGTCCATTGACATTCAGAAATTTGTCCAGTAGCAAAAAGTATCGACTCAGGTCAGCCTGTGCCGTCCGCGAGGACTGACCTGAATCGATACGTTTGAACAGATGCATTAAGCTACCTTTTCACAGAGCACGGCTCATTTCTCTCGATCGCACTGGCTGCTTTTCCGACATAAACAAGATCAAGACAACATTCAGTTTTGAAGGAATATTCACTGTCGCAATGACTTTGGTCTATTCCCGCAGGGCCGGCTTTGGAACGTGCAGCCCATACACTTGCCGACGAGCAATTACATCCGCACTAATAACGTGATGGCACAAAAAAAAAAAAAAAAAAAAAACTCAAGCAGCGCTCTGAGAAAAGGGGGATCCATAAAATCCACTTTGTCCGGCAATCGACGGAATCATGAGGTAGAATGTTCCTTTTACACACAGAAAATTGACCAATAGCGAAAAGTTTCGGCCCAGGTCAACCTGCGCGGATTGCGCAGGCTGACCTGGGTCGATGCTTTTCGCAGATGCATTAAGCCCCTTTTTCACAGAACATGGTTTAAGTTTTGCAAGCTTTTTTCGGAAAGTGTAAATCAAGAGCAGACTACACTGAGCTTAGATCTTTACCGTTCGATATTTTACAACTCTAGAAAAATTCACGACAAAATTTCGTATCTCCGTGATGCACTATACTAAGCAAGTCGTCACATAATTATGGCGTATAAACTGTAATGAACTGTTAACTATTAAACATGTTTTACTACACTGTAAAAATTATGACCGTATACGGTCAAAATATTTTAATGTTGACAGTTTACAAAATCTATTTTCAAACAAAATAACAAAAACAGAATAACATTATGGAATACCTGAAAGAGATAGATTTTTATAACAAAATATAAATTTTAACTTTCAAAATAATATTTTATTTTTTCATTTTTAAAACATTACCTTTTATGCGCGCTAAATGACCATAGATGTCGATGCGACGTAAAACATCAATTAAACAAACAAACAAACAAACAAAATTATGGCTCCATAAAATCCCTTTTTTTTTTTCTAGCAACAAACTGAATCATGATGCAGAATGGTTCTTAGCCATGCAGAAGAGTGACCAATGGCGAAGCGTTTAGACCAATCGTCTGCCTGCACAGACTGCACAGGCAGACCTGGGTCGATACTTTTTGCAGGTACATTAAACCCCCCTTTTCGAAGAGCATAACTCACTTAGAATCATCTTTATATTCTTGTCTGTCGTCCCATTCGACTTCTACAAGGTCTTTGCATGGCTTAGACTCGGGATCAAAGATCTGAGGGTACTGACACTCTCGGAGGAACTGCTCGAGTGACCTTGGTGTGCGATAATTGTAACTACAGTTGTAGTATGCCCGGCTGTTATATGGGTGGGGATGACGCCACCGTACAAAATGCACTGAACATCAGTTGGTATTTGTCCTGTAATATTGAAACAGTAATGTGTCGGAATCAAAGATTATACCGACACTCTTTTAGGAACTGCTCGAGAGACCTTGGTAGGTGATCATAATTGTAACAAAAGTTATAATATGCACCGACTGTTAGATGGGTGTGGTATAACACCACCGTATAAAACGCACTCTACATCAATATTGGTATTTGTCCTGTAATACAAGGATCTACATTTTGCGGTACCTCACGAGTTACTGTGGCAAATATAGGCGCTCAAGAGGCGATCGTTTTTTTTTTTCAATGACTTGAAACGTATCTTTCAGTTATTGAATGATTGTATGGTTTTTGAAGCGGCGGCCAATGCACCTATCCATGCTGGAGTTTCTTACCAGTACTCCGCACAATATTCTTTCCAAGCCACAGGCTGCTCTCCCACATCGAAACAATGGTCAGCGGTGAGAGAGGAATGAATCCTGTCGCAATTACTATCATCAATCCTCAGAAAGAAATTGGCCGAGCCAAGGATCGAACCAGCGACCTTCTTTTCTCAAGTCCTCTACGCTACCGGCTGAGCTTCCTGGGCTCGGCATTTTTCTGTTATTCAGCACTATAAGGCACATGGTTCTAAAAAAAAAAAAGATTGTATTAGCAGTCCGGTTTTGATGTGCTTTCCGAATAAAACCCCGACCTTGACCTGCCGACGCCACGTGACTTTGAAGTAGTACTTATTAGGAGGGAGCAAAGAACATTTCTGATTGATGTCTGGTGTTTAACGTCGTTTCAACATTATCTAACTTATATCGCGGCGTCCAGT
Source organism: Tridacna gigas (assembly GCA_945859785.2). Lineage (NCBI taxonomy): Eukaryota > Metazoa > Mollusca > Bivalvia > Cardiida > Cardiidae > Tridacna > Tridacna gigas. The sequence goes on along the minus strand of OX244036.2, from coordinate 1,148,586 downwards.
GCAACCATCGATGCTTTCCTGAAGTTTCTGTTTACCAGTACTTCACACAATTTCTTCTACTGGCGGCTTTCCCATATAACCATCGACGAAACAATGTTCAAGGGTGAGAGAAGAATGAATCCTGTCGCACTGGCTATCACTAATCTTCGGAAAAAATGGCCTAGCAGGGGAATCCCCCTAATTTCAAGTCCTGTACGCTACCGACTGCTCAACTGGAGTCCATATTCACCAACCATTCTTAAGAACATTCTTTGTCTAATTCTAGATCTAGAAAATAACACAACCTCTGATTGGCTGAACCATTTGTTGTATCAGAAATTGGGTTGCTTTCAAATTTAGAATAGTCGTATTCTTGAGAATAAGACTAAGAATGTTTTTAAAAATGGTTGGTGAATACGGACCTCGGGCTCGGTGCATTTCTATAGAAATACAAAGACATGTTCATACCTAAATGCTCATAGTGTGGCATTGTACGGAATCCTAATGGGGCCACCCAAAACCTCGCATGTTTGGACATGCGAGGTTTTGGGATTTTGTCACATTCTCGCATGTCTGGACATGCGAGGTTTTGAAATTTTGTCAAATTCTCTCATGTCGTTCAACTTATATACATGCGAGGTTTTACAACCCTCGCGAGATAACAGGGGCGAGATTTTACTTCTTAACCCTCGCCTGTCTTTTCTTAATCCTCGCATGTATCTAACTTGTATCTAACTATTAAACATGCGAGATTTTCCTAAACCCTCGCGTTGTCGTATTGTCGTGTTGTCGCCCGGTGTTATAGTTATATAATTCCCGGGGAAAATGTCCTAAGTCGGCATATCTGTTGATGGAATTACGGAAACGACCGAGTTGATACTGGTATTAATTACAGAGTCACCGTAATTATGGCCGCAAAAAGAGTAAGCGGATATCTTGACGATGGTAAATATGTAAATATTGTGCATGTAGCGCAACTTCTTCTTTCAATGTTCCTTTTAATCGCTTTATTTAAGTGTTTGACCCGCGAATCATGTTTTCAATATGTGGCATTATCAAATTTGACTTCGCGTTCACGTTAATTTTAGTACAGCCTAGGCCTATCCCTAACTCAGTAACTGGGCTAAGGCTACAGGGTTTTTCATCGATCTTTTTGTGGCTCAGTGGTAATGTGTAGGACTCGTGGCCTGGAGGCTCTGGGTTTGAGTCTGGCTGGATCCACTGGGATTTTCGTGGGAGTGTCCTTGGGAAAAACACTTTAGAGCCCTAGCCTAGTACTGGTGGGACCCAGGAAATATCAACATACATGATTGTGTGAGCTGTCGCAGCAATATGACTGAAATAATGTTGAAAGCGGCTTAAAACGCCATTCAATCAATCTATCTTTTTGTATTTTTTATTTATTTTCACCTAAAAATACTGGTGAAATCATAAACAAACACTGCTGGTAATGTAGGAAAGTAGCCAGTGGCTTGGGAAGAATATTTTGCAAAATACTGCTAAAAGACATTGACATATTACACAGTCGAGTATTCTCATGTTCTCTTAGAGATTCTTTCCTTAAAATTACCAAGTTGCCTCATTAATTTTTACTTGTCCGGCAGAACAAATAGTTTTAATTTGTTGCTGTCCAAAACTTAAATTTGGACAGGCAGACTGGTGGTTTTAAGCTCTGACAATTAATGCATCAGAAGCCTCTCTGGCGTAAAATGTAGGATTGCAATGACAACATTTTCAGTAATGGTATTTCCATACCTTACAAAAAAACTGAAAAATACACTGCATGTATATAACCCTTATGTCCCTTACCATACTTTGAATAGAAAGGTTATATTGCCTGTGTAAGGTACATGTATGTGCACATAAGCAGTTTTCTTATGAATTGCATATATATGTTTCAACTTACCAAGGCTATTAATATGTAATACTAGTATCAAGGCTTGTAAATCTTATTTTTTGACAGAGTATTCATATTTGGAATCATGATCTATCATGTACCTTGATTTTATTTCAGAAATGAAATAAATATTAAAGACATTCAATAATTGGGCTTGGAGCATGTCTGGCAAAAAGTTTAAAGAAAATAGGGTTTGTATAAATGGTATTTTTTACTCTGAAAATATTAATTTTTCAGATTTGTGAGATACATGTACCTGATAGTAGTTTGAATCAAAAGCAATCCTGGCTGTGAAACATTTAGACCTGCTTTTAGCAACCACCTTAAATTCTTACCAAATATGGGTTGGCTGTGATACAACTTGACGTTACAATTCATCAATGAAGAAATGAATTATGTATGTAAATTGAAGGAAATGTGTATACCATGTAAAACCTGAAACAAGTAAAAGGACAGGTCAACAATTTGCAAGTTGAATCTTTCAAGTTATTGCCCTGGTGACAAATGAGGCCTTGGCCAAGTTTTTAGGGAGTCCTGTATGGCTCAGTGGTAAGGTATATGATTCACAACCAGGTTCCAGGTTCAATTCTGGTCCAAAGTGCTGTAATTTTTTAGGGAATGTCCTTGGGCAAGACACTACTGAGCCTAGTACTCACATATGTGAGCTTTCACCGTGATACTGAAACACTGTTGAAAGGGGTGTTAATCACCATGCAATAAAAATGTTTAAGAAAGTATTAGCAAATTTTCGTGTGCCAAATCATGAAGTCCTGAATTTTGAATAATCTGGTAAGAGTAGTATGACATAGCTTTGGGGGGGGTTAAAATATTGCCCATGCGTTAAAAGATTGCCCTCTCCCCTTTGGGCATATTCTTTTTTAATAAAACTTACCGGTATACAAGGAAAATTTAAAAAGAGACAAAATTAGATGTTCTATTTGTGTATTTTTGAACGATATGGGACCTTTTAGCCTCTTCTTGTTGTAGGTTGGACCCAAAGAGATAGATATATTGGCCGCACATGAATATACAGTGCTAGGTGTAGAAACGCTTTTGAGATAGAGCCTTCTGTAAAGATATTCTGAAAGGTAAAGCAGTCTTCCTCAGAGTCTTTAAATTTGGGATTGTTTGGTAAAGGGTAATATGCCTTTTATAACAAAAGTTGCTTTTGTAAGCAGTATAGATCAATACACAGTATGTGAAGTTTAATCTTTCACCTGTCTGCTTTGCAGAGACATTCTGGACAAGAGCATCCTTGAAGTTGCAATTGCTTGGGTCTTATTTGAAAGTGACTGTTGGGTCTACCTGACACTCTATGGGTTTACCAGTTAACCCTTTACCACACAATTCTAAGTTTTAACAAACATGAGAAAGAAAGCCTTTTGCAAACAGTGTTGGAAAAGGAGAAAATACTGGTATCCAACATTTTCATTTCCTTTTCCTTGAAATTTTCAGAGTCTTCCAGAGACTTATTCCACAATTTCAGCCACATGAAATTTGTCATTTCCAAAAGCTTTAAATTTTGACAAGTTTAAAATTTTGTGCTTTGGTAAAGGGTAAATGCATTGGATACTTTTTGAGATACCAAAAGCAATTCCAGTGACATAAAATTTTTTTATTATGTTTATTTCAAGAAAAAGAAATGTGGATGATAATTATTTATACTAAAGAATATGGGAAAAGTTGATTGCAAGAAACAATGTTCTTTTTGCAAAATGTTTTCAACCTATCTTTTGCTGTGATGTACAAACTCTAAAATAAGTGTATTGTATCATTCACTAAATTTAAAAAAAACTGAACAGTTTCCATGAAGAAGCACATAAATGTTCAAACACAAATCAAATGGTTGTACACTCAGAGACTAGAGTATTATCATTGTTGTGAAATTCATATTTAATGCTTACTTTTAAACCTTGGAGAGCCAAGTACCACAAATGAAATTTTCACTTAGGCATAAAGACCGAATTTTTCAAGGCTGTGTTAGCTAAAATATCTGAATATAGTGGACAGTGTAGATTCAAGATCAGTTTGCATGTTATGTAGTCTGATCTTGATCTTGTTTGTATTGTGTTTAACACCATTTTCAACATTATTTCAGTTATATAACATAATAAAGGCAGCCATTGCACCTATCCATGCTTTCCTGGAGTCTTTGATAACATTGCATCTCAAAATATTCTTCCCAAGCCACTGGCTGAGCCACAGAGCTTGATCTGATCTTAAGTACACCAGTCACAAAACCAACTAGTTTTAAAGGGCAAATTATGGGTTAACAATATTTTATGTCTTCAGAAAGATTTCTACAGCAGTTATATGAAAGGTTGGAAGAGAAAAAAAGTTTCCTATATTTGTTATTGAAAACAGAAATGAGAAACATCACTATTTCTTTTGTAATAAGATTTATTATAGATTTCTGTGCAGGAGATGTTCAAACTTTTTCCTAAAATTCAGTTTGATAACATATACTAGTAATCTACTGCCACTGTTATAATGTGGAATGGACAAAATTTAGTGATCTGAAACAGTGTTAAAACAGATGTTTATTTTTTACTTCCTAAAGTCAAAAATAGAGCATTTGTATGACAGCTCATGTATATTATATTATAGAACTTTTCATTGAAAGGATGGACAACATGATAGGAGAAGGGGAAAATGATGGTCATCAGCATGTCCACCTTTTTCCATGGGAATAACATGGGGTTGAATAGTCTAGTTAAATAACCGGCATATTGACATTTACATAACAATAGGATGGTAATGCTGTCTGTCCTAAATTTCAGAGGAATTTCATCATCCAGACCCAAATTTGATAGTAAAGTTTGGACATGTGGAGTCTGTACTAGGTTTTATGCCTTAGCAAGTGCATCTCACAGAAAGTTTGTAAGTCAGAACATACCATTAACCTAACTGTCATTTTTAAGAATAAGCACTGTTAGTTCATTACTTCTTATTTCCTTAAGTGGAGCTCCTTATGTTAAAGGTGAGTTTATTCCTACTACCTGAACCATGTGTAAACAAAAATCAATGGCAAAATATACGAAATACAATCAAATGCAACTTTGCATACCACAGAGATGCATTTCTTTGCAATGGAGTGTCTTTTAAGTATATTCAGACATTTATTTTTCAGTTATTATTCTCGTTATGGGTTAGTTAATGTCTTGTCTACTTTACGGGCACCATGTATGTCCTAATGATATCACATTGTCTTGCATGACTTGTTAATTTTCCTACCAAATATGCATAAGAGTGCCAAAAGAAAGATAACTATCAGAATGGCGATAATAAGTATTTCAGTTGCTGTTCAGGGAGTGTTTATACCAAATTGCACAGAAATTCAGTCTGATCCTAGATCTACATGAGATAATTTTGTTAAACTAGAGCAACAATATGTACATGTAGGTCTGTTTTCATGGAAATATCATTTTCAGTCATGTGGAACTCGAAGGGTTAAAATTTTCCCTGCTGCTATGTTGTCATTGTACTAAATTTATAACAAAGTTCATTTTTTTTTAACAGAAATGTATTGTATGTAGGGCATAGAAACCAATAGTTCCATCAATACATGGCTCAAGGAAGTGGGAAATCAAATTAGTCATTATAGCCTAAGAAGAGCATTGATTGGAGGAAACCAACTGTCAGATGAAATACAACATGCTTGTGTAGCCAGAGGGAAATGCGATGAATGCACAAAATGGGCAGAGACACTAAATATTCAACAGAAATCAAATGCTTTACTAAAATTTGGACCTGTCCAAATTGAAAGCACATGCAGACAAGTAACATAGGGCTAATTTTCCAGGATCCATCCTTTAAAGAGTAGAAAGCTTCAGTAGAAAAGGGCAGAATACATTAGGGGAATAGGAGAAAAGGCTGTTGACCAGCATTTCCTCCACTTCTTACAATTTTTTCGGAAGCCCTATTCCACAGGGTTGTAGAAACGCAGAATTGTTTGGTAAAAGATAAAATACATAAAAAATAGTGTTTTAATTTATTTTATCTTTTTCAGGTCATTGTCAACACATAAAGGACTAGACTACAAGACATTTTAAATCTGTTTTAGTTTCGTATGGTTTGGTAAATAAAAGTCACATATAGACAGAAGTGATTTCTACAAGCTGAGACAAATTATGCTTGAGGTCTCGGGAGGAACTGTCTTCAAAGGTGACAACATTGGCAAGGGTGTCCAGAGTACACTTAAAGTCAAATAACCTGTGGGGAACTGTATTGGACATTGAAGACAATTGAGCCACACTCTGTGAAAAAGGGGCTTCATGCATGCAGCTTGCTCAGACTGACCTGAGCCAAGACTTTTTGCTATTTGTCAATTTTCTGCATGTCCAAGGTCCATTCTACCTCCTGATTCAGTTGATTGTTAGACAAAGTGAATTTTATAGATCCCTAATTATGTGATATCTTGCTTGGTACCATGCATTACGGATTTGTATTAAATACTCTTTTGCCAGAACATGGCAAAATTCAGATTGTACTGTAATTTGCTTGTTTCCTTTAAGTTACTTGTGACTGCCCAGGCCTGTAAACCTTTCCAAATGAAAAGCAGATGCAGACATCAAAGTAAGTAAGGCTTATATGCTGGGATTTGTTGTTGAAATGGTAGAAACATTTACCAGCATTTTTTCCTTCTGCCACAGTGTTTTCAAGAACCTCTTTCCTCAGGTTTAGTAAAGGTTTAGTAGACAAAAAGGGTGTTTTTCTGGGACATGAGACAAAATATATTACTAGAATATTACTCACAATATCAGACAGTGTAGATTCAAAATCAGATGGCAGTCTGATCTTGTTCTACGCTGTCTGCAATACAGCTTCTGATTCTTGTAGTATGCAAAGACATACATTCTTGACAAAAAACAATTGCATATCAGAGTAGATTATCTAGTAAAGAGGTACATGTATATCTCTTGACATTAGATCTTTTCATGCTTTACCTGAGAAAAAAATTTCAGACTTTTCCCAAGTTGAAAGCAACTGCAGGCAACAAATTTAGTATTGGGCATCTCATGGTATTACTCTAGAAAGGTTAGAAAACATTGTGAGAAAAGGAGAAAATGCTGGTTACCAGCATTTCCTCGTAATCTTGCAGTGTTTTCATTAGCTTTCTTTCTTAGGGTCATGAAAAACTTGGGACTGAGTGGTAAACGGTTAAAGATCTGTTTCTGTACAGGTTGTGCAAAGGGTAAACCTGTCACAATAAAAAAAAAATCCACATACACACATTTTATGTCCTAACAGTTGCCAGCTATTGAAATCATTGTGGGAAAGGACTTACTTGATACAAGCAATAATTTCTTCTTAATGTTTGTCACTCAAGGGTAATACAAAACAATGTATTTTGCCATTCCTGTTATTGTTTCTCCTTAGTGACTAGCTCAGCCTAGGACTTGTAATCTGGAGGTTCCAGCTTTACTGGAAGCACTGGGATGTTTGCATGGGAGTGTCTGTTTTCAAAGCCCTAGCCTTGTACTGGTGAAACCCAGGACATACAAGAATATGTGAGCTGTTGCTGTAATATGACTGAAATTATGTTGAAAGCAATGTAAAACACCATTCAATCAATCAACCATTCAATCAATTAATTTTTGTGCAAACTGGCCCTACTGTGGTTTAACTTTTCACCAATGAGTCTTGTTTTTACCCTGAAGAAGAGGGCTTTTCAAAACATTGTGAGAAAAGAAGAAAATGCTGCTTTCCTCACAGTTTGTTTCGTCCTTTTGATGGTAAATCCTATCATGTGAGCAAAGGCTGTGGACTTGGACTTAACTCTCTTGGTTAAGAGTTAAACCTTTACCACACAATACAGTGTTGTAACAACACTGAGGAAGCGGCTTTTGAAGACTTTGTGGGAAAAGGAGAAAATGCTGGTAATCAGCAATTTCTCCTTTTCATACAACATTTTTTTACTTAGATGAATGCAAATATCATCATGTGATTCATATTTAGTTTCTCCTAATTGCTTTCAATATGGATAAGTCTAAAATTTTGTCGTGTTTTTAAGCAAAGTTGCCTGTATCTTGATCAGAGTAGATGGTGATTTCAATCACTTTTTTCTGCTGTATATTGAACTGTTGCTTGTATGAAACACTCTTTAAACACCTTCTCAGTGCAAGAAATTGGAAAAAAAAATTGACAAATGGGAAAATTGCTAAGATTGTGTAGTAGCAGATGTGATTACCGGAAGAAGAAAGTTAGTGTGCGGGTGCTGCACTATTTTTCTGAACCCTTTCCCATACAAGACTGTTTTATTTTGGGTAAAGCAGAAAATGCTGGTTAGCAGGATTTTTCCCTTTTCCCAAAGTGTTTTCTACCCTTTCAAAGACAAATTCAGTCATTTCAGCCATGTTGAATTTGTTGTATGCAAATACTTTCAGTTTGGACAAGTCTTAAATTTTGTTGTTCAGTAAAGAGTTAAGTAATTTCCCCATTATCACCATGTTTTCAAAGTCATATACTTTTTATTTACATCTGGTTGTGTGAATTAAAGTTTCTCTCCAGAAGTCCAAAAATTAAATAAAGTTACTTTAAGGTTAAGACAAATTTTAGACTTGCTTGAATTGATAGCATTTGCAATTGCAAACAACAAATGTGGCTCAATTGATGGAATTTGTCTCCAAAAGTGTATAAAATGTGTACAGAACTAAGAAATAATATAAGTACAAACATTTTCCCACAATGTTTTTAAAAGCAGTAAAAGAAAAAATGGATAAGTTCACAAGCTGTCATGACATAACTGAAGAACTGTTTAAAACATTATTAACCGTTATTCACACACATCTTTGGTTTTTACTCCAGTAACCAGCATTTTTCCCACAACCTTATATACCCTTTTAGACACAAATTCGATCATTTAGCCAAATTTAGTATGTTGTCTTGTTAATTCATTGAATGGGCATGTCTAAAATTTTGTTGTTTGGTAAAGGGGAAAACAAGAAATAACCCAGACCTTAACTCAACCAGATGAAAAAAAAAATTGTACAACGCCAAATTGAAATCATTTGCTGACAACCAATTACAGGTAGCTTAAATGCTGATTTCTGTCTTTGATAATCTAGAAAACATTGTGGGAAAGGGAGAAAATGCAGGTTACTTGTTTTTTTACCTTTTCCCCTAATGTTTTCAAAAGTCCTGTTCTGGGTTATGTGGTAAATTGTACGGTAAATAGTTTAACTCTTTACCAAACGACAAAATTTTAGACTGGTCCACATTGAAAGCATTTGCAGACGACAAAATAAATGTGCCTGAAAAATTGAAACTTGTCTGGGAAAGGGTAGAAAACATTGTGGGAAAAGGAGGAAATGCTGGTAACCAGCATTTTCTCACAATGTTTTCAAAAGGCCGTTCTCTCAGGGTCGTTAAAAGTCGGGATTGTGTGGTAAAGGGTTAACTGTTTTTATCACGATAGAAGTCTGTGTATCTGTACCTTTTTATCTTAGGCCTAAAAAATTGGTGCTTTCTTTTTCCAGTAATGTCGAAATTTACCGTAAATTGTTTGCGACAGTGTGTCAAATTTAATCTGGTTATTTTTTTAGAAGCTTTTTTATTTTTATGTCCCTGAAAAATTTTTTCGGGGACATACCCATTTTGTTTAGTACATCAGTCCGTCTGTCCATCTGTCTGTCCATTTTTGTGTTCGGGGCATAACTTTTTTCTCTATTGTTCAGTTTCAATATAACTTTGCACAAATGTTAACCACGTCCAGACAGTGTGTCATGCGCAATAAATATGTCCGTAGGTTAAAGGTCAAGGTCACAGCAAGGTCAAATGTGTTTTAGGGGGTAGTATTTACATGTCATGTCGAGCCTGTAACTTTTTTAAATATGAATGAATTTCGGTATTACTTTGCAGAATTGTTAACCACATAAAGACGATGTGTCATGTGCAAAAGTCATGTCCTTGGATTAAAGGTCAAGGTCACAGGAAGGTCAAATATGTTTTGGGGGGTGTTAGTCATTTTGTGTCTTGGCCATAACTTTTTTCGCTTTTGTTCAATTTCAATATAACTTTGCACAAATGTCAACAACATCGAGATTATGTGCCTTGTGCTAGAGATACGTCCATAGGGTAAAGGTCAAGGTCACAGCAAGGTTAAATGTGTTTTTGGGGGTAGCATTTGTGTCCGGCCTATGAATTTTTTAATTACAAATGAATTTTCATATTAATTTGCAGAATTGTAAACCACATAAAGACAATGTGTCATGCACAAGAATCGTGTCTGTGGGTTAAAGGTCAAGGTCCTAGCAAGGTCAAATGTGTTTTGGGCAAATGCGGGATGTTTCGGAGTCTGGGCCATTCCTTTTTTTCCCTTTGATCTGATTTCCAAATACTTTTGCACAAATGTTAACCATATAGAGAGAATGTGTCAGGTGCAATAGATATGTCCAAAGGTTAAGGTCAAGGCTACAGCAAGGTCATATGTGGGAGGGGGGGTTATAGTATTTGTGTCCAACACATAACTTTTTTAATTATGAATGAATTTCATTATAACTTTAGAATTGTTAACCAGATAAAAGCAGTGTGCCATGCACAAGAGTCATGTCTGTGGATTAAAAGTTAATGTCACAACAAGGTCAAATGTGTTGGGGTGGTAGTTTTTCATGTCCAGACCATAACTTTTTTCCCTTTGATCCTATTTCAAAATAACTTTGCATAAATGTTAACCACATGGAGATGATGTGTCATGCTTAAGAGATATGTCCATAGGTCAATAACTTTGCATAAATGTTAACCACATGGAGATGATGTGTCATGCTTAAGAGATATGTCCATAGGTCAAAGATCAAGGTCACAGCAAGTTCATATGTGTGTGGGTCTATAGTATATGTGTCAGGCCTGTAACCTTTTTAATTATGGATGAATTTCATTATAACTTTAGAATAGAACTTTAGAATAGTTAACCACATAAAAGTTGTGTGTCATTTGCAAGAGTCATGTCTGTGGATTAAAAGTTAAGGTCACAGCAAGGTCAAATGTGTTGGGAGGGGGGTAGTTTTTGTGTCTGGGCCATACTTAATCTGTTTAAATTAATTTCAAAATAACTTTGCATAAATGTTCACCACATTGAGACGATGTGTCATGCACAAGTCATGTCCATAGGGTCTAGGTCACAGCAAGGTCAAGGGGCATCGGTCACTTCTTAGTTACACATGTCTTGTTCATTTGTAACTAGCATTAATTTTGCATTGTCAAATATGCCTTGGTAATAATAAGTAGTCTAATAAGTATCCAGGAAGTATACATGTTATGGAAACAAAATCAACCACTGAACACTGCATTTTATAAATTTTGATCTTAATCTACAGCGTTAGTTGAAGAGTAGGCTAAAACGGTTAAAAAAAAAATCTGATATAAATTGTGAATTTTTTGAAAATGCTAGTGATGTTCCTGACCCGAGAGATTTAAACTCAGAAAACAAAAATTTAATGATTTTCGATGATTTACTTTTAGAAAAACAAAACAAATGTGAATGTTATTACATCCGAGGAAGACATAGTAATGTTGATTGTTTTTATTTATCACAAAATTGTTTTAGATTACCTCGACAAACTATTAGAGAAAACGCAAATTTTATTTGTTTATTTAGACAAGACCTTAAAAATCTTTATCATATCTATAGCGACCATATAGGAGATGATATGCCTAAGAATGAGTTTCGTGAATTTTGTAAAACAGTTTGGGAGAGGCCGCATGGTTTTGTTATCATTGATTTAACCAGTAAAAAACATAATGGTAAGTACAGAAATGGATTTGATAACTTTTATATACCGAAGTCGGTATAAATTTTTTAAAAAATAAAAAATATATCTTACCCCAAAGATATATTTTTACACATATAAATATATTTCTACTAATTAAAAAATGGAAGAACTTTTAGAAAAAATTGCTAAAAACACTGACCACAAAACATCATTTCAAATTATAGTAAGCAACAACAAAACAAATTTTAACACAAGATTTACCCAACCGCTTCAATTAGAAAAGGATAAAGAATATGAAGTAGCATTGGTTAATCTTGAAACTTATTACTCTTTTCCAAATATTGATTCTAAAAATGACACTTTTGTTTATTCTCCTGACAATGGTGCTTCATGGGAAAAAATAAAAATACCGGAAGGAAGTTATGACCTTGTTGATATCAATGATTTTATTCAACAAGAAATGAGGAAAAAAGGTCATTACGATGCAGTTAATGAAGAGTATTTTAATAATATCTCTGCAAACACCAATACCTTAAAGTCTATTCTTACTCTTGAAAATAACTACCAAGTAGATTTTAATCAATCAAATTCTATTGCTAAAGTTTTAGGATGTACTCGCGCTAAATATATACAAGGTTTTCACGAATCAGAAAATGTAGTGAATACAAATGTATTCTTAGTATTAATAGTTTGCTCGTTAATATTGATATCATTTCAGGAAGCTATGTTAATGGCTCAACTAAAAACACTATTTATTCATTTCTCCCAAATGTTTCCCCAGGGTATAAAATAATAGAAAATCTGGTAAATCTAGTTTATCTACCATTAACATCAGATGTAATAAATAACCTTAATGTATCAATTACAGACCAAGATGGAAATTCACTAAATCTTAGAGGCGAAAATTTAACAATCAGATTTCATATAAGAGAAGCGAGATAATATAAAAAAAATGGCAGACTATACTACAGTAAAATTAAATATATCAGATGGACAAAAAGAAAAACTTAAACACGCTTTAAAAAATAAATGTCCTGTAAGTATTCGTTTAAATCATCGTGATTTACAAGGTAACGATGTTTTAGCTATAACCCAAAGTCAAGCAAAGAAAATAGCAAAAGCTTATGAAGCTGGTAGAGGAACCACAATTAAAATGACACAAAAACAGCTTAAACATAACATGAAAGTAGAAGGTGGCTTTCTTGGAATGTTAGCAGGATGAGCCTCATCAGTTCTACCTACATTAGCAAGAACCGTTTTACCAGCTTTAGGCGTTGGTGCTTTATCCGGGTTAGCCTCATCAGGGGTTCAAAAAAGCAATGGGGTCAGGTCTTTACCTTAAAAAAGGTGGATGTGTATGCCAAGTAGAAACTGATGGAAAAGGTCTTTACCTTGGACCAGCTAAAGGTAAAGGATTAAAATGTGTTGGTGATGGATTGTATTTAAAACAAGGTTCAAAAATTTATGATGGAAAAGGGCTTCTTTTAGGACCTAATAGCCCATTTGCTAATATTCCTATATTGGGAGCAATATTATAAATAATTTTTAACAAAAGTAAAAATATGAACGTTTATAAATTTGGAGTAAAGCCTAAAATAGTTCAACCAAAAACAATTTTTTGGAAACCATTTAAAGTTAACCATCCTCCTAAAAAAGTTAATCCTGTTCTTTGGGAAATTTTTACTCAACAACCCTTAACACTAAAACCAGGTGAAACGAAGTCATTGTTATTAGGTTTTGGCTTTATAATGAGTAGGGGTGTTGTTTTAACCTCTTTGTCTTATAATTTAAAATTAAAGGTCTTAAGTTTATCAAATGAAGTTATTCTTGGGGATACCGAGGATATTGCTATTACAGTAACAAACAACTCAAGTAAGCTATTAAGAATTGAGGACAATGAATTTTTGTGTCACGTTTGTTACACAATTTAAAAAAAATATCCCTCTAATTAAAAATGGAGATGAAAGAAAAGATATATCCGAGCTTATCTAATGAACGCAATACACCTAATGCACCTCCTATTGAATTATCCTTAATGAACGATGACAATGGTCATTCATACCGTTTAAAAAGATATCAGAAGTTCAGTCTTTTCTTGAAAGTGAAGTTCAACAAAGAGATGCTCTTGCAAAAAAATATTTTAGAACTGCTAAAATAGTGGATAATATTGATACAGTTTCAATTACCATGACAGTGGTAAGTGGTGCTGGAGGAATTGGTTTGTTATCAACCGTATTTGCGATACCTGTGGTAATAGCATTAGAAGCATCAGCCCTTGTTACTGGTTTAATGAGTGTTGTTGGTAAATATGCTGTAAGAACCACAAGAAGTAAAGGTGAAAAAGATCAGAAAATAAAAATGATTGCTGATAGCAAACTTAACACAATATCCACGCATATATCAAAAGCATTACTTGACAGTCATATATCTGATGATGAATTTAAATTAATTATGGAGGAATTGGAGAAATACAAAGCTATGAAGAATGAGATAAGAACTAAATCTAAAAAGAAGATAACAGCTGAAAATGAAGAAACATTGATTGAAAAAGGGAGGCAAGAAGCGCGTGAGTCCTTTCGGAGGTTGGTGGAAAAAAATCGTACCACGAACTAAATTTAAATTTTCTTGTGCATGTGAAATAAAAAATAGTGATTAAAACTACGATGAAAACGATATAAAAAAATTATGTTTGTAATATAAAATGTCATTTTTAAAGATAACTGACCCTGTGAAAAGAGAGCAAATTGTAAAAGAATATCTTGCAACAAAGAAAAGAATTAGGGATAGTCAACTTGCAGAAAAAACGGGTGAAATTGAATTACAAACGGGTCTATCAAAGTTTTTTAAGCCTATTACAGAAACACAAAAAGCAGCAACAAAGGAGATTACAGAAGGACTTAAACCTATTAAAAAAGGCATAGAGGACATGCCACAGGCTATTAAGTTTCCAGCCTTTCCTTCTATAAAAGCTTATGAGAAATCGGAGATTGATTATGATGATGATATTGAAGAAATATTTAGGTTTATGAATGAAATGGAAGAAGAAGAAGAAAGCCCATTATTACTTATTGGACCACTTGCAGCAAAGCAACTAAGAAGATTTACTAATAAGGATGAAGCTGATACAACGTATGGGATATATGACAAAAAAGGTAAATTTTATATCGGGAATAGGGTAGCTGAAATTTTAGGAAATGATATTTTAATAGCAAATAAAACCTATGAAGGTACACCTGGTCTGTGGGAGTTAATTGTAGCTAGGAAATCAGACGAAAGTAAATATGATGAAGAGGATTTTAAAAATTATAAGGAGATAGTGTTAAAAAGCGGTACTCTCCATCGCAACAATGATCCAAAAAGTAATTTTCCAAAAAGCAGTAAAGCATACAAGTGGAATAACATACTTAGACATATTTGGAATGATTCAGTCCTTGGAAAAGGAATTGTTGTTATCCCATCTGACCCTAAAGCGTTGTTAGAAAGACTTGACCTCTTAATGGCGAGTAAAGAAGCTGGTAATACTGGTTTAAGAAATGAATTGGTAAGCATATGTGATGAATTAAAAAGACAACGTGTATTAGATTCAAAGAGTTATAAAAATTTAATGTCTATATTATAAAATGATTACATCAAGAAAGAGAGGATTTAAAAGAAACTATTCATATGGAGGTGCCGGAATCTTTGATAGCATAGCTAATTTTTTAGCAAGACTCTTTACAAGTAATGCCGCAAAACAAATAGCATCTTCAGCCCTTGATGTTGGTAAAAGTGTTGCTAAGGAAGGAGCAAAGAAGGCATTAGAAGTTGGGAAGAGTGCTGCAGTTGATGCAGGTAAGAAGTTAGTTCAAAAGGCTTTAACACCAAAATCTAAAAAGATTTTAGAAAAATATACCCCAAAGCCTACAACTGCAACACAAAATATTAATACCTTAATAGATGGTAGTGCCGTTGATATTCAGGATTTAGTTAAGAAATTAAATAGTGGTTCTGGAATTAAAACAATTTAATTTAAGTAATTTATATTAAATAAAAAAGAATGTCAAAGCTAAAATTTAAAATATCTAAGTACGAAAAATACAATACAAAAAGAGTTAGCGTCTTTTATGCGTGCTTTAAACTAGATGAAGATTGTGAGGTTCTTGAAGTCAATGATACAGATTATAATTATAAAAAGGCTGTTATAAAATTATCTCCTGAAAAAGCTGATATAATGATTTATCTTGAAACAGAGGTAAATGATTATTTAGAAGAAAATAATGTGACAAATATAACAATTGTTTATGGAAATAGGGTTTATCCTAAAGTGAAAAGCTCTTTACCAATGAAAAATATGAAAACCATTAAATTAAAAGGTGTTTTTGTTAATGATGAAAACAAATCATTCCCTCAACTCTGGATAGAGTAATTATAATTTTAATTTAAAAATTATAATTGCATATTAAAAAAAATGGACATTTTAGACATTAAATCACCAATTTTAAAAGATGATAGTATTGATGAATATGAATATCATGAGTATCAACCTATTACAGGAACCAATCTAAACAACTCAGGAGGAAATATTAGGATTGACATCGAAACTCAAGATATTTTTTATCATCCTTCTGAGTCTTATTTACAAATTATAGGTGAATAAGTAAAAAATGATGGAACCGTTTATGGTGCAGCTAACGAGGTTACCATAACAAACAATGGTCTGATGCATCTGTTTAAAAATATCAGATACCAACTTAGCGGACAAGAGATAGAATCCATTAATTACCCTGGTCAGGCTACCACAATGCTCGGGCTGTTAAAATATCCGGATGACTTTTCTAAATCACAAGGGTTAAACCAACTGTGGTACAAGGATACCGGAGTCAATGCAGCCAGTGCTACTAATAGCGGTTTTTCAGTAAGAAGACAGTATATTTTTAGTTCAAATCCAGTTGGAACCTTTAGTTTTAGGATTCCTTTAAAACATATATTTGGTTTTTTGAAGATTACAACAAAGTTTTATATGGTATGAAACAAACTTTAACCTTAACAAGAAATGATGACAACGATGCAATTTTTAGAGCTGGTGGTACCGATGCTGGTAGAGTTAATTTACTTAAAGTATCCTGGTTTATACCTCATGTGACACCTGAAGATGGTAATTAGCTGGAACTTTTAAAATTTATTGAGAAGAAAGAAAAATTTCCAGTTGGGTATAGAATGATACAGAGCGACAACATTGCAGTTCCACAGGCGTCATCAGGCTTTACTTGGAGGCTATCATCTAAATCATCTCCTGAGGTGCCGCGTTTTTTAATTGTTGGTTTTCAAACTGGTAAAAGTGGTGACCAAGAACAAAACCCGTCTATATTTGATAACTTAAATGTTAAAAATATTCATGTAAATTTAGGTTCAAAAAAATACCCAGCAAATGATTTTGATATAAATTTTACTGCTAATCAATTTAGTAGAATATATGGTGAAGCTGCTTTGTTTAGAAAAAAGTTTTTTAACATGGATGAATTAGTATCAAACCCTAATATTACTCCTTCAGATTATAAAACTGTCTTTCCTTTGTTTGTGTTTGACGTATCAAAGCAAAGTGAAAGGTTAAAGTATTCTGTAACTTGATATTCATATTAAGGTAACATTTACAGCAAATCCTCCTGCAAATACTGAGGCATATGCGGTTTTACTTAGTGATAGGTTGATTAACTTCCAGAGTGATGGGAATAAAATGAGTGTAGTGTATTAAGTAATTTTTGTTTTATATAAAAATGATAAAGACTGTTGATTTAAAAAAAAAATTAAAAGATAATGGTATAAAGTTTTACTCTTACTGGACTAAAAAGAAATTAGTCGATGTGGTAAAAGAGCATGGGTTATACCCTGAGGAGGAAATTAAACCAAAGAAGAAAAAAAAGAAAGAACTAATAAAAATAATAAAGTTATTTATTATGAAAGATTAAGGACGATTTTAAAAAACCCAGGACAAGTTATTTTAGAGGATGTTGAAACGGGAGAAACCACAACTTTTCCATCAATTTACAAAGCGGGTAAATTTATAGATAAATGTCCTCAAACGATTAAAAACTGGAATGGTAGAGTGTGGAACGGTAAATATAAAATTAACGTTTAATAAATTTATTATGAAGAAAGAAAATTCATAATAAATTTGAGTTAAAGAATATAATTTTTATAAAAAAAATATGAGTGCTGTATTTAGAAGAATCTCCGATGCTAGTCAAAGGCTAGCATCTAATATTTACAGTGGAGCTCAAAGAGCTATCACAGCAGTAATTCCTGAAAGCGTTAGAAGAAGGGTAACTAATTTTACTAATTGGCTAACTGGTAATGTTGAAGAAGAGCAGATTCCACAAGTTTTAAATGAAGTTGTTAGAAATGTAGAAGAACGATTACCAAGAACTGATTTTAGATTAAGACAAGAACGGTCAGCATTTAGAAATTTTACAACACAGCATGTTATAGATGGTGAAGAAGGTTGGGGTCCATCTAATTTTTTAGAGGCTTCCAAACAAAGTATAAAAAGATTTTTAAGAAATAATAGAAACACTAAGATTATGTTAAGTCTTTTTTGTGTATTAAAAAAGTTTAATGACCCTGAAACAGTGGTAGAAAGACCATTTAGATCACATCATGAAATCAATTTAAGGGGAACCAATTTAGACGAGTTATATAACAATATGGTAGAACGAGTTATAGAAAATTTAGAAAATTTTATGGCGGAAGGTAGTGGTTGGGTATTTGATAGAGTTATAACCTTAACTTTGTTTGTTACAGAATATACACAGTTATGGGAAGGATTAGCTGGTTCGTGGATGCCTTTACCAGAAGGTTTAAAAAATGAGAAAAATAAAAATAATGATAATGGACTTATCAATATAAAAAATACTGATGATAATAAATGTTTTGCTTATTGCATTATGAGGGCAATTTATCCTAAAAAAGATAATCCTGAAAGGGTTGACTCTGTATTAAAAGAACAAATAAAAGAATTAAATATGGATGGAATAGAATATCCAGTTAAAATGAAAGATATAAGTTTGAAAAACAAAATCCGACAATTACCGTTGTTGTTTTAGGTTATGAAAATAATGTAGTTTATCCTATTAGAAATCAAAAAACCCGTAAAAGAAAACATTTAGTAGTTCTTTTATTAATAACAAATGAAGGGGGGAATAACCATTATGTTTGGGTTAAAAATCCAAGTGCTTTGTTATCTTCAAAATTGTCAAAAGATAGTCATAAACTTTTTTATTGTTGGAATTGTTTAAATCATTCCACAAGTGAGGAGAGATTAGAAAAGCATGAAGAATATTGTTATAATCATGATTCTGTAAAAGTAGTAATGCCAGAAAAAGGTTCAGTTATTGAATTTAAAAACCATATTAATTCACAATGGGTTTACTTTGTTATTTTTGCAGATTTTGAGTCATATATTGAACCAATAAACACCGTTTCGCCAAATCCAAACACAAGTTATACTAAAAAATATCAAAAACATGAACCTTCAGGATTTTGTTTTTATGTTAAAAGTTTTGGTGAAGAAGTTTTTAAATCAGAACTTGTTCAATATACTGGAGAAAATGCACCAGTGAAATTTGTTGAAGATATAGAAAGTGTGGTTAAAAAAAATTTATGATTTACCACAAAAAAACAATGATATTTACGGAAAAAGACCAAGAAATTTTTAACAAGGCAACAGAATGTCATATTTGTAAAAAAGATTTTACTGAAGATTTTAAAAATAAAAAGGTTAGAGACCATTGTCATTATACTGGTAAATTTCGGGGAGCCGCACATAGTTTATGTAATCTTAGATATCGTAAGCCTAACTTTATACCTGTGTTTTTTCATAACCTTAGTAGATATGATAGTCATTTATTTATAAAAAATCTTGGTATTAGTGAGGGAAATATTGATTTTATTCCTAACAATGAAGAAAAGTATATTAGCTTTACAAAAAAGGTAGTTGTTGGTCAATATTTTGATAAAAAAGATGGTGAAACTAAAAATAAAACTATCGATATTAGGTTTTTAGATAGTTTTAAGTTTATGTCATCAAGTTTAGAAAGTTTAGCAAGTAATTTAAAAGACCATCAATTTGAAAACTTAAAAAAATTTTATCAAGGAGAAAAATTTACTCTTCTTCGTAAAAAGGGAATATATCCGTATGAGTATGTTAGTTCAATGGAAAAACTAAAAGACATACAATTACCACCTAAAGATGCATTTTACTCTAATCTCACAGGTGAATCAATTACAGATAATGATAATAAACATGCATTAAAAATATGGGAAGTTTTTGGTATGAAGACTATTAAGGATATCATAATTTATATGTTAAGTCAGGTGTTTTACTTTTAACTGATATTTTTGAAAACTTTAGAAAGGTTTGCTTTAAGCATTATAAATTAGACCCTGCAAGGTATTTTACCACACCCGGTTTAGCTTGGGATGCAGCATTAAAGCTTACCGGTATAAAATTAGATTTATTAACAGACGAAGATATGTTTTTAATGTTTGAACGAGGTATCAGATGAGGAGTTTCAATGATTAGTAAAAGGCATGGAAAGGCTAATAATAAATATATGGGTAAAAAATATGATCCTAATAAACCGAGTAAGTATATTAACTATTTAGATGCTAATAATTTGTATGGTGCAGCAATGAATGAAAATCTTCCTACTGGTAATTTTTCTTGGATGACAAAAAAACAATTATCTGACTGGAAAAAATATTCTTGTGTTTTAGAGGTTGATTTAGAGGTTCCAAAAGAGTTACATGATTATTTTAATGATTACCCCCTTGCCCCTGAAAATGTTGAGGTAAATAAAGTTCATAAATTAATTCCAAATTTATATAATAAATCAAAGTATGTAGTTCATAAAAAAAAATTAATCCAATATTTAGCTTTAGGTTTAAAACTGGGAGAGGTTCATAGAGGAATTAAATTTAAAGAAAGTGCTTGGTTAAAAGCTTACATTGATTTAAACACTAAACTTAGAGCTTTAGCCACAAATGACTTTGAAAAAGATTTTTCTAAGTTAATGAATAACGCAGTTTTCGGAAAAACAATGGAAAACATAAGAAACCGTGTAAATGTTAGCCTTGTGAGAAACAAAAAGTCAGCAAGAAGGTTTGTTAATAAACCAAACTTTAAACATTGTAAAATTTTTAGCGAAAATTTAATTTCCGTTCATATGGGAAAAACAAAGTTAGTATTTAATAAACCTATTTATTTAGGAATGTGCATTCTTGACTTAAGTAAAACTATAATGTATGATTTTCATTAAAATTATATTAAACCAAAATATGGAGAAAAAGCTAAACTTTTATTTACTGACACTGATAGTTTAATGTATGAAATTGAAACAGAAGATTTTTATAAAGATATATCTGACGATGTTGAGAAGAAATTTGATACAAGCAATTACCCGGTTGATGGTCATCCTTCTGGTATTCCTGTTGGAAAAAATAAAAAGGTGTTAGTTATGTTTAAGGATGAATGTGGGGGAGAAAATATAGAAGAGTTTGTAGGGTTAAGAGCAAAGTTGTATAGTTACAAAATGTCAGATGGTGAAGAGAGTAAAAAATGTAAGGGGGTAAAAAAGAATGTGATTAAAAAAAGTATTACCCATAAAGATTATTTAGAATGTTTGTTGACAAAAAAAGACCAACATAGAAAGATGAATATTATAAGAAGTTATGAGCATAATATTTATACAGAAGAAGTTAATAAAGTTGCATTAAGTGCAGCTGATGATAAAAGACATATATTGGTGGATAATATAAACACTTTAGCTTTAGGACATTATAGGATTGAAAATTAAATTAAAAAATATTTAACCTGGTAAAAAGGTTAAATATTTATATTTGTTGCAAATTTTAATAATCATCCTCTTCATCACTAGTTTCTTCAAAATTAATTTTTCAATTTAAATAAGGAAAAATAAATTTTAAATATGGAGATTTTATAAATAAAGTATCAGCTAAATACTTTAGCATGCTATCATATTCACTTAAAAAATTAACAGAATAATATTTTTTTAAATGAGTATTAGAATATACAACTCCTTCATAATTACCTACGGTTCCCATTTGTATGTGTAACAAAGAATCTATAGTGTTTGGTGAGTTTATAACTTTACTAATTTCATAATATACAACAGGTTTTATACGGTTCATTAGTTTCTCATAATTTGCTTTTTCAGAAGTTCCATATTTTGAGCACTCAACACCTAAAAATACTAATTCTTTTTCCATTTTTTTATTTTTTCTATAGCTTGGTATGCAATCCTCTTTTCTTATTAAAGTCCTTGACAACTTTATTCTAAAATCATCTGAAGTTTTATTTAACACACTCATTTTTTACATATTTAGTTATTCACTTTACCAACTAAAAATCACATTTTTATTTTTTAAATTTTTTTTATTTTTAAAAAATTTTTTTTTTTTTATTTTTTTTTTATCTTTTTAAATTTTTTTATTTTTTTATTTTATTATTTTTTTAAATTTTTATTTGGTTAGCTGGTTAGCCAATGTGTTGTTTGATGGGGGGAGAAATGGTTGGGTGGCGGATTGGTTAGCTAAGTGAGTGGTTAGCCAAGTGAGTGAGTGATTGGTTAGCCAAGTGAGTGAGTGACTGGTTAGCTGGTGGAATGGGGGTTTGATTGGTTGATTGGTTAGCTGGCTGACTGGTTTGCCAACTGACTGGTTAGCCGGGTTAGCTGGGTTAGCCAGAAAACAAAAAATTTTTAGAAATTTTTTTTAAAATTGAATTTAAGTTAAAACGTTTAAGAGAGGAGGTTATGCTATTTTGTTGGTGGGTGAGTATATGAGTGACTGATGCGCAGGTAAATGGGGGGAAAGAAATGGTTAGCTGGCTGACTGGTTAACCAAGTGACTGGTTAGCTGGTGCGTTGGATTTTATAAGCATGGTTATGTTTATAAAATTAGTTAAAGCGTTGTGTGATTGTTAATGGAGGCTGGTTAAGCATAAGGGTAAGCTAATGCGTAAGTTAGCTGTTTCATAAGTTAGTTAGTTAATAAGTTAGTTAGTTAGTTAGTTAGTTAGTTAGTTAGTTAGTTAGTTCATAAGTTAAGCAGTGCATAAGTTAACACGATTCATAAGGGTTAGCTAATTCATAAGGGTAAGCTGTTTCATAAGTTTTAGCTGTTGTGTGGTGGGTTGTGGTTAAATATTTTTGGGGGTAAAAATATGGGGAAAATATGGTGTGGGTTGTGGTTAATGACTTGGAACCGGTATTTATCTAACTACTCTGAAAGCATATGCAGGCGACAACTTAAATGCAGTAAACATGCCATTTGTCTTTGATAGGGTAGAAAACATTGTCGACCAAGGAGGAAATGCAGGTTACTAACATTTTCTCCTTTCCTCACCAATGTCTTCAAAAGGATTCTTCGCTACGGGCCTTAAAATTCGGGATTATGTAGTAAAAACTGAAATTAAGAGTAAAAGTTTTACATCAGAATGCACTAATTGATGAAATTGGGGAAGAAAGGGTGTTAAGTGTACACGACCTGCCAGCATAAATTTCTACAGTACATCACACGGACGTTGTGTGCACAATTCTTCTTGGATGTCGACATCAAAGAAATGCCGCTCAAACTGCACCCTTTCCATAAAATCTGACAATCCGTAATGCTTAATTTTTGACACTAAAATTATTGATTTGGCAACGTTTTTTTTTTTTCCGGATGTTCTGTGCAGTCTTTTAAATACGATTGGTTTTTTTTTTCGGCCCGATGAAGCTAATAAGTAATCAGCGCACTGGAATATCCACGCCATGCCATGTCAAACACAACTTTTATTATTTTTAGGATCGTAATAAATCATCTGTACATAAGTGTGAGCAAATCTCTCTGTAAAATAACCATTAACTTACGGACGATTTTCATTAATAAAATAGATTTTTTTGCAGGCAGTAGGAAAAAAGCCAAAATATTGCAAAGTAAGGCCTGATGTGGGTCAGAATATTTCACACATTGTCAGCCTGTTCCTATCCAATATCAATATAGTGTTGAGCACTATTCTCAACATGATTCCAGTCATCTCAAGGCTGCCAGCTAGTGCATCAGCATCTGTTTTCCAGTACTTTGTAAAATTATTTTGCAAGACACTGATTGCCAAGGAAGAAAGAAATACCCAGTTGTGACAAAGAATGAATCCTGTCGCAATGACCAATATCAATCCTCGAAAAGAGTTTTGCTGAGCTGGGATTCGGCGTCACAACCCTGCATTTCTAGCCAGCTAACATACTCGGTTCAAGTTCTGAAATATCATGGAAGGGACTTATGAAGATCAGTGGTTAAAGTGTTAAGTTTGTAACGAACTAAAGCTAAGCGCATTAAACTTTGCAAAGTTTAAGTGTGAAGGGTAATAAGGGTTTGATTAACAAAAGACATTGAAATGGCAAGATAAAGACTACCACCCTCCGAATTTGGCTGATCTTATTTTAAACGAGGAAGATACCGGTAGATAAAATTGACCATTGGCCCATGAACAGACGGCAAATTTTAACCTCAATATTGAAAGCATTTGGTAATATGGCCCAAATGAATGAATTTGTCTCAGAAAGGGTAGAATACACCGTGGGGAAAATGTTACTAACATTTTTTTCCTTTTCCCGCAACATTTCCCGAAGGCTTCTACGGGTCGAAAACTCGGGATTGTGAGGTAATGGGTTTATCAGTGGGAAAAAATTATATCCATTTGTGCAATGTAACTCTTACTTTTTTTTTTTTTAAAGATACATCTATACTCGTTCTCAGCCTGTTTTTAACCCATTTCATCTTTACTTTATGAAACTATAATATATTCTTGTATCTTCATGCCAAATGCTGCCCTGACGGTTGTATGGTTGCAGAGATTACGTGAGATTTAAAATGCATTTCATTTTCTGAAGGCCTCCAAATAGATCACTGCTATCGTATCCGGTGTTAAATGAGGGCAAATCCCTTGCGTTTTACCTGTCCCTACATCAGATGTATTGGTAATTTATCTATGTTTACACATTCTGAGCCATTCTACACACTATCAAGTTTTAAGTGCGTTTTTTACTGTCTAGCTGTAAGGCTGTATCTTTAATAAAAGCCTCGTACATGTGATAAAATAAAGAAGCGAACGTAATGATTGCTTTCGATTGTAAAGACTGATATATATTTCTATGATCGCTACCTGTTATCTTTTGTCTTGTCTACGAGAGAATATTTAGTCCTTTTCTAAAGAACATAGGGTTATAAGGGTTCCATAAACAAATGACACGTGTATTGTTAACTCTTAACTAGACGACAAAATCTAATAACATTTGCAGATGACAGACTAAATGTAGGAGTAATTCAAACAATGAAATTTGTCTTTCTAGTGGCAGAAAACAATGTTGGAGAAGGAGAAACTGCATATAACCAGCACATTTTCTTCTCTCACACAGGTTTCCAAAGCTTACTATCTCGGGGCCCTTAAAACTTGGGATTATTTGGTAAAGGGTAAATGTACGAGTAATTCAAACAATGAAAATTGTCTTTCTAGTGGCAGAAAACATTGTTGTAGAAGGAGAAACTGCTTATAACCAGCACATTTTCTTCTCCCACATAGGTTTCCAAAGCCAACTATCGCGGGACCCTTAAAACTTGGGATTATTTGGTAAAGGGTTAATGATATCAGGACAACCTCCCTCTGTATTTATTGCCACATTTGGTGGTCGGGGATGTAGATAAGCTTTCACCCTTAACCCGTGCAGCATCGAATAAATGGAGCTCAAAGATGTTGTCTGTAAAGAAGATGAAGATTATTAACTTTTCAATATTGTTTTGACATGTCAGAGAGGATCTAAAATCGGACAGCATGTTGTCCGATCTTGGTCTGCACTATTAAGCTTTGCAATCTAAGCATCGATTATTTACCACAGAACAAACTTCTAAGTTCGTCAATAATTTGAAATGCGATTTGTCATTTTGGGGAAAAAAACTGTTGGAAATACAGAAATTGCTTGCTACCTGCATTTTTCTCCTTTTCCCTCAAAGTTTTCAAAAGCCGAATAGTATGGGTTGGTAAACGGTGAAGACGGCGAGTGCAATTTCATTCCTTCAATCACGTCTACAGACCATGTAGATCAAGATCAGACTGCATGTTAAATTGCAATCTTCTGCTACTGTATACACTCTGTGAGTTACTCAAGTCCAGACAACCTTTGAGATGGGTTATTCTTGGTTCTTTGATCATAAGAATTACATGCATTTTTGTAGCCCTTTTAGGTACCAACAATCCCCGGTTTAAAAGAGCCAGAGTAAAAAGGTTTCGAAAACATCGTAGGAAAATGAGAAAATGTCAGTATAAAGGCCTGACTGCGACCAAAAGAAATTTTTAGAAATGCAGGAGTTAAAATGCATTTGAATTTAAATCATAACACTTGGATGTATGGTAAAAAATATTCCGAGTATGACAACCTGTGTGATCGGTCCAAATGTAAGTTGCAGGCAGAAAAATGATTTCAAAGTCAAGCAAAAAATAAACAAAGGATAGAGTGACCTGGCAACTTTTAACCTAATTTTTAAATTAATTTCTATGCCAGCGACTTGCACTCTAGACCGATGAGTTGCTGTCAGAATTTTTACAGATATCGTGGATTGGGTTCAAACTATGAATTATGCGATATCTGATCTTTCATGTTCACTCTCAGCAGACTAGTGACTTACCCGATCTATTTTTGGAATTCTTTCCTACGGATGATGTTGATTCTATTTGTGCCATGCTCTATGAAAAAGTGGTTTAATGCATATACAATACCGCGCAGGCTGACTAGTATCGCAACGCTTTGCATTTGGTTAATTTTTCTGTATGTCAAAGGACGATTCTTCTTCATGAGTTATGGCTAAGTCGGTTGTTAGACAAAAGGGATTTTATAGATCCATATTTTCTGATGACTTGTGTGGTATGATGTGCATCGCGGATATGTATTAAAATCCCATTTGCCAGAGCATGGTTCATGTATTTTGCACTCAACGGGGAAATAACTGTTTGTTTGTTCTCAAAGGCCATCCGGTTATCGATTTGAAGTGAAACGGCTTTTTATTAATAAAGGTGTGTTTCTTTATTTTCTTATTTTAAATGATTGCTATTTACTTCGAAATGTCATATCGGTTTTTTTCCAAAATTGATAACGCAATAGAAAAGATTGGGGGAAGGGGATTTAATAATGTAGCAAATATTTTCCATGAAGCATTGAATTTAATATTGAAATGAAAGTATTGGTAGGAAAGAGACTACAGTTTCTGGGCTGTTTAAATATATATATAAAAATCTTTCATAATCTCGGACATTTTAAATCGAAGATGAGACTGCATCTTGTCTGATCTTGGTCTACACTGCAAAAACAACTTTACATTGTAAGTAGTTTTAAGATGCTGAAGACACCTCCAGTCACGTTTAAAGAACAGAACAGAACATTTTATTGACTTGACTTGTGCAGGTCATCATCACATAATACATTGTTTGTCATCAAAGTTTACGTGAATTATGCATCAGGAAAATAAAATCTTATAAATGTAATAAACATATGAAGAAGAATATAAGAAGACATGGCTACTGAACAAAGTGTATATAGAGGTTGAAATTGCAATACCGGTACTGACACCAGTACTGGTAACATCTCATACAGTATTGAAAATAAGAACAAATTAAGCACCTGTCAGATCATTACGTAAGGAAAAGCAGCAGACACTGAAGATCAAGATTCTGTTGAAAGTTACATCCATTCCTGTATGGTACGAAACATCCTAATACTTTGAGAGATTCGAGACATTCGATATAACCTTCGTACGTCCAAATTATAGACTTAAAGATACATCCTTAAAGCCAGAGATAAGAAACGCTATTTAAACTTGCACGTGTGTAGAATGACTCAGAATTTGGTCAACTGTGTAAACATAGATACTTTACCAAAAAACATGGTGTAAGGGATGGAAAAACTCAACATGTTTGTCCTCATTTAAAACTGGAAACGACAACAGTGATTTCTTTGAAAGCATCGGGAAAAAATGCATTTTCTGTCTGTCGTAATCTGTGCAACCTTGCAGCCGCCAGGGAAAAAATTTGGCATGAAGATACAACTATAATAATAGTTTCATAAATTAATGACGAAATGGGTTAAAAACTGGCTGAAAATAAGTAAATATGTATCTTTAAGCAATTGTAGATGGAATAGGATCCGCCAATATAGGCCTAATTCCTAAATGGCAGCATGATGAGAGAGAGAGAGGGATTCCGGGACATTTCGGCCAATAACAATTTCGGCCCATTATAGTTTCGGCCCATAACAATTTCGGCCCATTACAATTTCGGCCCATAGTCTAAATACCAATTGAATGACACTTGAATGTTTCCCTGTTTGTTTGTCTGTCAGCTTGCATGCTACGACCTGTCTTGCTACCATTCTTTGTGTTGATTGAATGCTTTTATATGACATTGTTTTAGCCGCTGGTCCTACACCTTCGAAGGTTTGCCAAACAAAACAGCCGCGTTGTGTATTGGGCAAGGGAGGATTGGTGTCATCGTTTGAAATAACACAAAGGCATTTCCAGACTTGTAAACTTGCCAATCATAACTAATTTCAAACTCAGTTTTAGCTGAAGAACGTATGTTTTCTAAGGATAGTTCATTATGCGGAGCCTTCATTAAGGACTAATTTCTAGGATTTTTGAAATTCCAGATGTCACTTTAATTTTTTTTAATGAAAATTTGGGAAGTTATACATACTTCGGCAATACCAAAAATCCAGTTTTTTTCCCCAATTTTACCATGGAACAAATGAAAATGTTAATTTGGGCTTCAGCATGAAAAACGTTATATATATGCAATCCTTCTAAAAAACCCGTGTTGTTTAGAATTATTACATGTAGACAATGAATTAGTATCCACGACATCGATAGCGTTATCTGAGGTCAGGAGTAAAATTAAGTGCTAAGCAATTAAATTCTTCTCTGATCTGGATGCTATAGTGAAATAAACTGGAAAACAGTTACCTTACCATTTCTTTGAACTTTTTACCAAACGACAAAATTATAGACTGATCGAAATTTAAAGTAATTTCAGACGTCGAATTAAATCATGTTGCACAAATTATGAAATCTGTCTTGAGTGGGTAGAAAACATGGTGGTAAAAGGAGGCAAGGCTGGTTATCAGCATTTTCTCCTTTTCCGACAATGTTTTCAAAAGTCTCTTTCCTTGGGGGGTCATTATAACTCGGGATTGTGTGGTAAAGGGTTAAAAATATGAATCCTTGGTAAGCAATCCATTATCACGAATAAAAAGAAAATGCACCAAACAAGACTTATTGTGCCTATTATTATTGAAAATAATTACTGAAGTTGCATCCATTCAATTATTTTCCCCCGTCTTAAATTACGCAAATTCACAACATTCAATTATTTTCCCCCGTCTTAAATTACGCAAATTCACAACACCCAAGATAATAAAACGCGACGAAGCATGTACCTAAATTCGACGGATATCTGAGACGATATCATGACATATTGGATGGTTTAAACCCTTAACCCAGATTGGAAGACCCAAAAAAGAGAGTATGATTAAATCTGCCTGCAAAAAAGAAGGTAAAAAGATCAATAAACAACGGATTTAACTTGACCATTTCAGTTCCGACGGAGACCTAAGTATCCGTCGTGGAGAGCATAGATCAAGATCAGATTGTACTTTTAAGTGATGAAAACTCTTCAATTTATAACGTTCGCTACCTGATGCTAAACTTAGATAATTCAAAATTTAGGAGGTGGGAAATTTAGTTTTCAACTCTTCCACCGTCGATGGCAACTTAGTATCTTTTGTGGATGGCGTGGGTCTACATCGGATTACACATGATATTTACATTCAGATCTTCGATACAAACCAAGATTTAACGTCTGCCGTATGATTATATTGGTTTTCCTTTGCTCATATTGTACATACTCTTTTACCATGGTGTAAACATTCTACCAGGACATAAAACAAATATCCAGAATGTTTATTGATGCGAAACAAACAATATTCAAAAGCGCAATTTTATCCACCAAACAGATAGTAAAAGGACTCGTCAGGTCGTGCAATATTTATGATACGCCAACCATAGGCCGAAATCGTTATGGGCCGAAATTGTATGGGCCAAAATTGTTATGGGCCGAAATTGTAATGGGCCGAAATGCCCAGTCACCGAGAGAGAGAGATGCATTTTTTTTTTTTAGAATCAAAATACTGTGGTAAAAGAGGAAAAAGTATTCCACACATTTTCGAGCAACACATTTATACACATCTAGAAATTCGCTGCTATTGCGAATGTTTTTAAAATAGTTTCTTGCAGAAAATAAACGGAAATAAAGATAGTTTGTCTTACCGAATGGACGGGTAATCCAACATCGGTATCTGAGTCACAAATTATCAAAAAGGGTTACATTAGATCGTATAAAAAAGTGTCAGTCAATTTCATATGACACGTGCGTGTGGTACTAACAACTGGGACTGTACTTCACACTGCCGCAGTGCTATACCAACATCAAAGGAATACCGAGTTAACCAACCCTCCCCCCTCGTTTGTGTAAAGTTTGGATATACGCATACGTTGTTTGAGTAGAAATGAAAAGAACGGACTTGTGTTGAAGATTTTAATAGGAATATCCAATTTAGAATTTGGACTGATGTTTTTTTTTTTGACGATCCAACCTGTAATTTGAAAGGGATAGAAATATAAAGCAGTTTTATTCATTAAACTGTGATTTCCAAACTTCGAAAGACGGAGAAATCTGGGGCGAAAACAGCATAGTAATGTACCGGGTAGCATATTTTGTAGCATTGTCTTTCAGTTTGTATTTATTAATACAATAAATAACAAAGGGACTAAAAATTGCAATGATTGTAACCGCTAATGAATGATTATAAAATGTGTGTGATATAAATGTGTCTACATGGAAGAAACCCTTCTTTTATTTTTTATTCTGTACTGCTAAGTTTTTTAGCAATTTGCCATACGACAAAATATCAGGCAAACTCAAAGGCAGTTGCAGACGACAAATCAAGAGTGGCTCAAATTATGAAATTAGTATCGGAGTCGTAGAAAACACTGTGAAAGGAGGAAAAAATAGTGGTAACCAGCATTTACTCTTTTTTCCACAATGTTTTTAAATGTTTTCTCTCTTAGGATCGTTATAAATCGAAATTGTGTGGTAAAGGATTAAATACCAGACTATTATTGGTAATGGTATTTTCTAGAACATTTCCCCATTTTTTGTTATTTGTACATGGGGGTAATAAACAGTAAAAGTAAAGTATCAGGGTAAATAATAACAATTTTCGTTGTGGTTTTTTTTTTTCCATAGCGTAATTGAAGACCGTGCGTGTAGTTGGAAATTTTTGACGATGCTACATAACACATTGTTCACTTCAGCATAACCCTGATAGCGGCTTTCACAACTGTAGCTGCCTTTGCGACCTGTGTAGATCAAGATCAGACTGCATCAAATGATCTTTTGTCCACACTCTGCAAGCACTCTGGTAAGACATTCTGGACGAAAGCAACCTTGAAAATGCTGTTACTCGGGTCCATTTTTTTTCTTCCTGTGCAAGTACATTTTAGGCTTTTTGGCGCTCTGTGGAATAACTTGCTCATTCAAATTCAAATAAGGTCTTCTTCCATTTTTCATATACACATTGATGAGTTACAATAGACATAATTCAATAGGCAATTAATAACTTCAACTTAAATTTTAGGACCGCAAATATATGTACTTGTACTAGTCTTAACAAATATATTAGTCAAAATCCATTTTTATTCAGAAATACTGAAAGGTGTTTTTAAGTCAGGAAGTATTACTTTTGTTTTTGTTTCATGGAATCAAGTATGAAATTGCTCTGTGAACCATAAATTCGGCACTACTATTCTGAAATTTCAGATCATTACAACTTGAAGTGCAATAAAATTTTGTAATTCAGAGTATAGCTGAAAGCAAGGATCATATATTACATGTAATATACGATCCCTGCTGAAAGTAATCATATATATAACATTAGGTAATATAATCCCTATACATCTAGGCAAAAAACCTGAAATTTATATGATTTATAGGTGCGAAAATGTTGCTGTGGGAATGGAATGATTAGGTCTTGGTTCCCGATATTTCTCTAAAACTGTTTAGAAAATATACAGATTTTCATAAATATAAATCCACCGTGATCCGTTAGGATTCCCCCGCGATCCCTCGCAGGTCGCCGCGATCCACGGCGATTGTCTCCCGCTGAGAAGCTTATCAGCCCACGGTAACAAGTCCGCCGCGTCATGTGGACTTTTACCTGTGCAGTAGAATTTGCCGCGGACAAATTGGTGCGCCGCATCTCGCGGACTTGAGCAAAAAACGCGTGGACTGTACTGTACTTCAAGATGTAAAAACAGCATCAACATTTTAAAACCCCCACCAAGACAAATAAATATTTGGTATAATTGCGACTATCTTGATTGAATATTTTAAATATCTTGATAGCGTTTTTATATCTTGAATATTTTCTGCTATGGCATTCCATAGTTTTCTACCCATTCACTGACAAATCCCATCATCTAAACTTCATTTGTTGTCTGCATACATTTCCAAGTTGGACAAGTATCAAATTGTGTCACCTTGTAACGGGTTAATCCTTTACTGAACAAATTCCAAATTTTAACAACCAAAGGAAAGTTGGTTGGCAGCATTTTCTCCAATGTTCTCTACTCTAGGACAAATTAAAAAATTTTGGTCACAGTCTATTTGTCATCAGCAAATAATTGTAAGTTGGACAGGTCTTGAATTTGTGGTCTTTTTAATTTTAAACAGATATGTGTTCATTTTCCCTGTTTTGCCATATTCATGATTTAGTTATTATATCATAATTTGAACTTATGCTTTTTCTTTTTACCAAGTGAAGATAAGATCAGAATGTAAGGTAGTTCAGCTGCAGTCTGATCTCTGATATTCACATTTGCTCATTGGAATTAATGGCCCATACTTGTCAGACGTTAAAGCTTGGGTCAGTTTTCTTATTAAGGAAAGTCCCATTTCATCAATTCAGTGTCACAAGATGAAAAAAAAGGTGTTTAATGTATATTAGCCATGTTCTCGAAAAGAGATCTTAATGCATCTATGCAGTGCATAATAAAATCCATTTTGTTTCACAACTGACTGAATCAGGCAGTAGAATGGTCCTTTGACATGCAGAAAATTTGAAATTGTGAAAAGATACTGCCTATGTCAGTCTGTGCAGTCAGGGCTGACATGGGTGTGGATACTTTGTGCAGATACATTAAGCCCCCTTTTCACAGGTCATGGCTCATATTAATTGTGGAAAAAAAATGTGATCACATGCGCTCTTCTGCTTATCAATTGTTTTGTTATGCATATAGCTGTAATCATTGGTTGAAACTAAGTGTGAAAGTTATTGTATGAATTTTATAACCCAAGAAAAATAGACATAGAGGTACCAAATGCATATTTATAAGATAAAAGGTTTTATATATGTATATATATTTTATATGAGAAGTTAAATAAAAATGTTATGGAGATACATGCAACTGTGGATTTTTCTTTATCTGTAGAAATTCTGCATTTGCCCTTTACCAAGTAATGATATTCTTGTGATATTCTTTTACCAAACAGTCCCAAGTTCCAATGGGCCTGAAGAGGCTTTTGAAAAACATTGTGGGAATAGGAGAAAGTGCTGGTTAGCAGCATTTTCTCCTTGTCCAACAATTTTTTCAAAAGCCTTATTCTTCAGGATGGTTAAAAATCAAGATTGTGTGGTAAAGGGTTAGTACGTAAGTACTCATTTTCCTCCAATGCTTTCATAATCTTTCGACTATATGAATATTAAAGGAATTCACAGTTTTAAATTAAATGTTTGATCTCTGCACAACAGTTGAGATCAGTAACCAGTTTTAGTTTTGTTTCCAGCAGAGGCAGTCCTGATGTGTAAGTAATTTGCAGACATGGTCAAGGGGTTCTGAGTTTGAAATCAAGTTCAGCAAACATTCTCTCTGAAGCTTGACGATAAAAATTGCAATAGGAACCACTTTAACTGCTAATCTTTTTTCTGGCTCTGAAGTGCAGATGGTGATTTTGACTAGTTTTCTTCTTTCGGCTGTTTAAAGAAATTTCATAGAATTGATACACTTTACCATAGGGAAATGATTAAAATTAGACATGTGTCACTAACACGGATGCCCCATGCACTGTGACCTTGATGTTTGACAATGCAACACATTGTCTATCCATGGTGATAGTTGTGCAAAATTATTATAGAATCAGCCCATGCACCTGCTTGTTATTGGCGGGACATTACCAATACATACATACATACATACATACCTATGAAAAGTTACAACAATTTCAATAAATCTTAATCGTGCACTGCACGATCCTGAGTTTCAATGACCTTGACAGAAAAGGCTTTTGAAAACATTGTGGGAAAAGGAGAAAATGCTGGTAACCAGCATTTTCTCCTTTTTCCACAATGTTTTCTTGCATATCAGAGACTCCATTATTTGAGCCATATAATTATGATATGTTATCGGCAAATGCTTTCAATATGAATAAGCCTAATATTTCGTTGCTTGGTAACTGGTTCATACACTGGTACAAATATAAAAGTCCATAGTTTTTTTAACCAGATCTCTGTCCTAACATATTGTTTGTAAAAAAAGTAAACATTTATTATAGAGGAAGCAAGCATGGGAGAAAAAAGGGAAAGCAAGGATTTCATCCTGTATGAAATCTCTTTTTTCATGAAACCCGAGACAGGAAGCATTGGAAAACACTAGTTCTCACAAACTTCAACAGATTCTTTTGGACATATATACAAGAAATATACAAACAGAGAAACAAACAGAACATGTACAAATTATGTTACAATAGTTCAGCAGAAAATGAAAGATCCCGTATTTTGAATTTTACATTATTGCACTGGTAATCAGGCTATGATAAAAAATCACAAGTCATTGTTTTTCTACTTTTTTTTTGCCATGAAAGTGTGGCAACACTCTTCAGAGCCCTAGCCGGGTACTGGTGAAACCAAAGAAACTCGGGCAAAAGTCAGCCACCACCATATGACTAATGCTGAAAGTGGTCAAATACACCATTTATAAATTCATTTGGTCATCCTTTCTGAGCTGTACACAAACAATATTAGCCATGCTCTGTGAAAGGGGAACTTACATTTGCAAAAAATAAGTCCCACGTCACCTTTGGCTTTTTGTACATTTTCTGTATACCTTAGGATGACTCTACCTCATGATATCATGTAAGTCTATTGTAAGACAATGTATTTATGGATCCAAAAGTATGTGACGACTTGCTTAGAACAATGGAGATGCATTAAACACCCTTTTACCAGAGTGCAGCTCATACATACCAGTACATGAAATTTTACATACCACGTGCACCAGAAAGTTGCAGGTAGGGATGGAGATAGCCTTGATGGCCTCATAACCTTCTGCACCAGCCTACTTTGAAAACATCCTTTTTAACTCTTTACCACACACACACACACAAAATAGATTTTGTCCCAACTGAAAGAAGACAATAGTACATGTATATGGCTCTGAAAAGCCACAAAACACTGTGGGAAAAGGAGAAAATGCTGGTTACCAGCATCCTCTCCCTTTCCCACAGTACTTTCAGAAAGCCTCTTCCCCGGTGTCATTAAAACTTATGTTTGGTAAAGGGTTAAAGAAAATGTAAAGTACAAACATATATGAAAACATTGTGGCAAAAGAGAAATTGCTTTTTACATGCGATTTTCCACAAGGTACTGTATCTAAACATGGTATGCAATCAGATGAGCCAGTCTTATCTCAGACCCACACCACCTAATTAATATTGTACAGGAAATATAAGCTTGAACCCTTTAGCAATCATAGCTACCCAAAATAGACCTTTTGAAAAAAATAAAACTGTGAGAAAAGGAGATTTTGTTGGTAACCATTTCCTTCTTTTCCAACGATGTTTTCCACCCTTCCATGAATAAGTATAGGCCTACCACATTTTTTTTTTTTTTTTTTTTTCATCTGTAAATGCTATCAAAATGGAAAGGTCTAACATTTTGTCGTTTGGTAGAGAGTTTCACAAAATCAAAATTCCAGATCTGCAATTTCGATGTGTTTAATTTGAACATGAAAGAACAAGAAAAACAGCGTGAAACAAAGTTCAAGTCATTGTGAAAATATAAATCTAAATCTATTCTCTTTAACCCATTAGCTCTATTCTCTTTAACAATTTATGCCAGACAACTCTAAACTCTTTACTACATGACAAAGATTTAGACTTCTTTTCGTATTTTAGACATTCCCATCTTTTTCTCGGAAATCTGGGCTAGCCGCCCCCCTCCTAGTTTTGTTTAGTGATACTCGTTACAACTCGGTTGA
Source organism: Tridacna gigas (assembly GCA_945859785.2). NCBI lineage: Eukaryota > Metazoa > Mollusca > Bivalvia > Cardiida > Cardiidae > Tridacna > Tridacna gigas. The sequence goes on along the minus strand of OX244036.2, from coordinate 1,112,553 downwards.
TTCCGAAACTGCATCCCGAGATTAGCCGAATGGTGGGAAATAATTGACCATTCTCCATTGGTTCTATTTACTTGAACACCGGGCGACAACACGAGGTTTTAAAACTTGAAAAATCTCGCATGTACACTTATTTAACGGAATAATATATACTGACACACCGGGCGACAGAGCGAGGTTTTAGAAAAATCTCGCATGTCTCTATGTTCTGGATGACTGAACATCGATTCACGATGCGAGAATTAAGAAAACATAGGCGAGGGCTTAGAACGTAAAACCTCGCCCCTGTTAAACCTCGTATGTTTATGTGTTGAGTGACATGCGAGAATGTAGCAAAAAGTCAAATTGTCGCATGTCCAGACATGCGAGATTTTAGGTGGCCCCATTAGGATTCCGTAGCATTGTGTCAGGTTCGCCGACAGGTGTGCAGTCGTCATCAGCGCTTCCTTGAGGAACACAGGTGCTCTTCTTTCTGCTGAAAACCGACTCGAATGGACAACGTGACATTTCTAATGGAACACCGTATACACACCAGAAGGCTCCCCGACAGTCAGGTTTAGGGACAATCTCTAACTTTCCCGTCTTGCACTGCGTGGAGGCAAGAGATACCGTCGCAAATCCGACAAAAATTACTAAAAGATACATATTTGAATTGCTTACACGTAGCATATAACGTTGTTTATGCAAAAGCTAACAGATTTTGTTACTTTCTGATAGTAAAACTAATTATTCCCAAGAAAAATCCCTTTGCAATCTCAAGTCAGATACAAAACCTTTCAAGGTTCTGATTTGAGAATACTTGGTGTTTTTGTACGTCAAGTTAATATAGCATTTTAGCCGCCTATGTGCGTGAGCTTAGGATAATGAGTGTCTGTGGTCGATACAACCCAAATTAACAAAAAGCGCATCATATGAGGCAGCGCTTTCGTGTTAATTAACTCGATACTACTTTGCTGTGGAACATTCACCCCCCTCCCCCAGTAAAAATAATATGCGAGTCCTGGGTCCGTATTCACCAACCATTCTTAAGAACATTCTTGGTCTTGTTCTTCAAGATTTTCCAAATTTGAAAGTAACACACCTTCTGATTGGCTAAACCATATGTTTAGCCAATCAGAAGTTGTGTTACTTTCAAACTTGGAAAATCTTGAAGAATAAATCTAAGAACATGCTCTTTGAAAAGGATTTTAACGCATCTGCACAATGTATCGACATGGTCACTGGTTGAAACTGTTTGGTGTTGGTTAATTTTCTGCCGATCGAATGACGAGTCTAATTCATAATTCAGCCATTTGTTGGACAAAATGGACTTTTGGATCCAAAATTATATGATGACTTGGTATAATGTATCACGGAGATAGATTAAACCCCCTTTTGCCAGAGCGCTAATTTATCTTTTTTTTTTTTTACTCTCTGCACATATTAGCTTCTGTTGTTGGTTCCACGCATCCACGGACGCGCGCACGCACAGACAAGTAAACAAGACCGTTTGTACTGATGTGAATGTCATTTGTAGAGCTGTGAATGTATGGGTGTAATCTTCATATACAGACATATATGAGCCATGTTCTGTGGAAAGAGGGATTGATGCCTCTGCAGCCGAGCCCCCGTAGCTCAGTTGGTAGGGTACAGGACTTGAGAACAGGGGGTCGCTGGTTCGATCCCCGGCTCGGCCAATTTCCTTCCGAGGATTGATGATAGTCATTGCGACAGGATTCATTCCTCTCTCACCGCTGACCATTGTTTCGACGATGGTTATGTGGGAAAGAAGCCAGTGGCTTGGAAAGAATATTGTGCGGAGTACTGGTAACAGAAACTCCATGGATAGGTGCACTGGCCGCAGCGATATAACTGAAATAATGTTGAAAACAGCGTTAAACACCATAAATCAATCAATCAATAATGCCTCTGCGGAAAGAATCGCGGACCGGGCAGATTGACCTGGGCGGCAACTTTTCGCTATTGGTAAATTTTCTGGATATCCAACGACCAGTCTAGCTCATTAAGCCGGTTGTTAAAAAAAGTGGCTGTTATGTTTCCATGATTATGTAATGGCATGCTTGATATAATGCATCACAGAGATGCACTAAACCCCTTTTGCCAGAGCACACACACACACACACACACACACACACATATATATATATATATATATATATATATATATATATATTGCAAAAAGAAGAATAATACCGGAACAAGAAAATATATAATAAAAGAGAAATGACACTACAAATAGTTTTTAACGTGCCAACCGGTTTCGCTTTCGCTCATCAGGGCAACGCTTTAATGAAACATCGTAACTAACGTCATTTTGACGTCATAGAACAACGGTTAAATACAGTTCAATTTTGGACGAAAAATGTTTATGAAATATTTTTCCTTTGATACTCTAGCTGAAACGTCGGGTGATTTGCATTTAAAAAATGGCAAAATTGAAAATTTTGGATCTGTTTTACAACAACTATCTAAATGAGAACTCAATGGTATTTGTCTTGTTGAAGGGTCCCTAATCTGTTGATTATGTATTGTAATTCTATTTCTAAGTTTATCGCCTGTTTGACCAATATAAAACTCTTGGCAGCCATTGCATACTAAAAGGTACAAACAGTTAGAAACTTTACAATCCATATCTTCTTTAACAGTAAAAGTTTTATCCTTGATTTTCAATTCATTTCCTTCGATAATATGTTTACAGAGTCCACAGCGGGACTCATTGCATTTTTTCACAGAAGATTTTGAAGTTTTGTCTTTGAATTCTGATTTAATCAAAATCTGTTTAAGATTTGGAAGTTGTCTCTTACCTTTAATTAATTTGGTATTACTTAGTATTTGTGACATTGTTCGATCATTTTCCAAAATTTCAAAATTATTCTTAATAATTCCAAATAACTCTCTGTTTTTAGGATTAAATGTCGAAATATATGCCATTATATTGTCATCATGTTTAACCTTTACCTGTAAGAGAGTATGTCTTGGAATATTAAGAGCTTTATTTATACCTGCTAAGATTACTGCTTTAGGGTATTTTCTTTCAATTAAAATGTTTTCAAGTTCACGTAATCTTAACTGTAGAATTTTTCTGTCAGATACTATTGTGCAGATCCTTCGCGCTAGGGAGAACGGAATGTTGACCTTGTTATGTTTTGGGTGACATGACCTGAAATTCAAATATTGCTTAGAATCTGTAATTTTGAAATAAATATCAGTGACAATTGTACAACCATTTTTTATCACTAACACGTCTAGAAAAGGCATTTTATTTGAGTTCATATCCATCTTAAATTTTATATCTTTATGTAACGAGTTAAGTATGTCATTAAAGACAGATAAATCATTACTTGATTTTGTCCAAAAAATAAAACAATCATCAAGATATCTTTTCCATTGTTTGCATATATAATCTGAAAAGTTTTCGTCTTTGAGTTCTTTTATATTTTCATATAGTATCTCTTCTAAATATCCTAAAACTAAAGTTGCATATGTTGGGGCAACTTTTGTTCCCATGGCCGTTCCTTTACACTGATTAAAAAATGCGGAATTAAAGGAAAAATTGTTATTTTCTAGTACTATTTTCAAACCTTCCAATATGAAAGTTTGGTTAAATCTGTTATGAATAAGATCTGGATATCTTTTCATCCAATAAGAAATTGCTTCATATCCTAAGCTGTGTGGAATATTTGTATACAAACTAACAACATCAAATGACACTAAAATTGACACTATATACACTATATATATATATTGTGTGTGTGTGTGGTCGGGAACCAGTCGTGAGAGTGAACGTGTTTCTTTTCGGCTCTGAAATTTTTTTGAGGAAATAATGGATTAAAGTATATTTGGACATTATATTATGGACTTAAATCTCAGTAAGTGAAATTCGAAATTAACTGTGCAATAAATGTCATCAAAAACCAAACCAAACGTGAAAAAAACAAATAAAAAAAGGAAAGCCAACTCCCCAATAGAACATGATAGTGGTCAAACCGGTTTCGCAAGACAAGAAAAGTGTAAACAAGGTAGTAGACAGAAAAGTTTAAAAGGAATTTCCTTTAAAGATAATCCTAGTAAATCTGCAGACACATCTAAAGCTACCAGATCGACTGATAATAAGGATCTACAAACAACAACACCGGAACATTTTTTATTTGAAAGTATTGCTATGGCTCAAAACTTAAGCGGAACGTACACGCCCACGCCTACACCCTCGCCCTATGGAAGCCAATATTTGCCATCACCAACATTTCAAATGCAAGCTGGCTCTCCACCACCATGGGCTGCAGAAATTATAAATGATGTCAGAACAATCAAACTATTAGTATCAAGAATAGAAATTGTAGAAAAAACAGTTAACAAAATTGATAACAAAGTGGAAAGTCTGGAGAATAAAATGAAAAATATAGAAAAAAGAATGGAAGATAACGAAAAGGCATTTGATTTCATGAATAAAGAATTCGAGACAAACAAACATGAGCTTATGTCGACAAAAAATAAACTGAAAGAAATAAATGATGACCTGAAAGTAAGAAACGAAAAAGTTGAAAAGGAAATCGATCAGTTCAAAACAAAAAATGAAATTCTTGAAAACAAAATCGATGATTTGGAATACAGAAGCCTCAGAGAAAATCTATTATTTCATGGTATTCAGGAAGAAGCTCAGGAAAACTGTGAAGGAAAAGTACAAGAATTAATCAATACACATTTGAACATAAGTGCAAATATAACCTTTGATAGAGTACATCGACTTGGTAGAAGAGGTGCAAAGAATCCAAGGCCGATTGTGGCTAAATTCCATCAGTATAAGGATCGTGAACTTGTGCTAACAACGGCGCAACAGAAATCGGAAGAACTCAAATCTCAAAATTTTGGAGTCAGTATTCAACAAACCAGAAATACTCTGCAAAAGAGACGGGAATTATATCCGATTATGGAGAGAGAGAGAAGTGCCGGAAATAAAGTGAAATGGTCGGGTTCTCGTCTACTGGTGAGCAGTGATAACAGCGGGGTATTTCGAGAGATCAAGCAATAGGACAACTGCGGGGAGCTTAAGATATGTTCTTGGAACATAAATGGTTTTGTTCGAAAGCTTACAGATGAAGATTTCATTCATTATTTTACTCAGTATGACATCTTACTTTTGACAGAAACTTGGCTCAATCAAACAAAGAGTTTTGATCTTGACATAAAAGACTATAACAGTTACCATTTGTTTGGTAACAAATCGAAGCCTGGTAAAAGAGGACGATCTAGTGGTGGAATTTCTGTGTATTTCAGAAATAATATTTCAAAGTTCATATCAATTGTTGAAACAAACAATACTGGTTTTTTGTGGCTAAAAATTGATCACAATCTACTTAGTATCAAAGAAAATGTCTTTATTTGCACCTGCTATATTCCTCCATCCGGGTCAAAGCTAATAAAACAAAATGATTTTTGCTTTTATGAAGAGCTTGAAAGTAGTATAAATAAATATAGCGACAAAGGGAAAACTTTTATTACGGGTGATTTTAACTCGAGAACAAGTGAACTTTTCGATTACATGTTAAGTGATTATTGCAGCATCGAGGGCAACGCCAATCAAAACATTGATTTTGAAAGCGTTCCAATCAGAAAGAACAAGGATCACGTGCTCGATGCAAATGGGCGGAAACTTTTAAATTTATGCAAAACAACAAATCATGTGATTGTAAATGGGCGTATACATAAAGATGCGGGTATAGACCCTTTTAGTCTCTGACCGCTTCCTGGTAACGAGACCGGAAAATTGCGCATGCGCACTCGTGTAGGGCAAAAAGACCAAATAAAACAATGGCAGATTATTGAAAGTGTCCACAAAATTGTTAAATTATGAGCGATTATATGAAAAGCTTACTCCCAGAAGCAAAGAAACGATAATCAGACTAACTTATTTGCAAAGTGTTGAGTAACGTGGAAGAAAACGATCCGTATTTTAGTGACATTAGACCAGGGATCGTATATTACATGTAATATACGATCCCTGATTAGACGAAGACGTCAAAAGAAAAAAAAACGTATCGCTGTATTGGGTTGACGTTATCATCAAAGGAAATGTTAACCGATCCCAGGCAGTAACAGACAAACCCCGTGAATCATGGGCCGGAACACTGTGGGAGTGGGAAAAATGCGTGTTACCAGCATTATTTTCCTTTTGCCGTAGTGTTTCCACAAGCCCATTGATGTAGGGTCGTTAATTAAGACGAGGGAGAGTTAGGTAAAGGGTTTATAAAGGGTAGCCATCTGATATATCACATACTTGTTAGTGTAATCGACAATACAGTGGATATTTTGTTTAATTTCAATGGCGGAGGGTGTGGGTCGAGATTGGCATTGTTCATGCTGTTACCTCTAATAGTTTAGAGAGTGTGTATTGTGATCAATTTCATCATGAAACAAATTTTGGCGTAGACGTATTTGAAAACATGAATGAATGAATGAATAAATGAATGAATGAGCGAGCAAGCGAGCGAGCGGATGGATGGATGGATGGATGGATGGAGAAATGAACTAACGCGCGAACGAAGAACGAACGAACAACTGTATATTGCCCTGTTGTCGTCTGTGACTGCTCTTTCCATAATTGCTTTCCACCAGGGATCAGTTGTAACATGTAATTTAGAAACATTCCTTCTGTGAAAACAATGTTGAAAAATGTTGAAATAATGTTTACCAGCATATTCTCCTTTTCTCACAATGTTTAAAAAGCTTTCTTTTTCTCTTGGTCTTTAAGACGTCTGATTGTTGGGTAAAGGGTTAAATGGAAATTGTAACAGTAATTAGTTGAGCACATTGTATACAGGGAGGCATTTTGGCGTGTCCTATACATGATAATGTAGGGAAACAATATGGACCTAAGCCTTAACCCTTAGCCTCCGTTACGTGAGGGCGATCTTGAATTTACTTTGCGAAAAGCATAATGAGAGATCTGTTTGCATATGGGGGTTGTGTGGTCTTGACATACACTGTTACAAATCCTAATTATGGTTTAAGAAACATTAATTAAGATTTATGACATAAACTTCATGCGAATTCCTCTTGTGCTGATCAAAAATATAAGTACGGCAGGATATCGGTCAAAAATTAATAACATTAAATGACGATGGTCAATAAAATACAAAACATTAACGGTGAAAAATCTCTTTAAAAAACATACGAGATCAAACAAATAATTTGAATAAAATATACGGGGACGTGTTTAGGGGACGTTTAACCAATTCGACATGGAAATTGCGGACGTTTTAACCAAGAGTAGGGCGTTTTGACACTGGGACGTTTAAGCCAGATACTAATTTACTAATCTGTTTGTACATCCCGGTGCACAGCATGATAACGGCATCCTGTAACACGATTGATCTTCACAGATTTTAATCAATAAAATCTTTCGACAAAGCCAAAACATTGCGTGTGAAAATAGCTTTCAATAGGGCGATATTGAACTTTTTGCCCTACAAACAGCGCGCATGCGCGAAAACTGGAATTCTGGGATCGTATTTCCTTGGCAACGAACGGCGTTGTAAAAGGGTCTATAGGGGAATATACTTTTTGTTCGACACGTGGAAATAGTGTTACTGATTATTTGCTAGTAAAGCCACGTGACCTCATAAATATTCATGACTTTAATATACAAGACTTAACTGAATTTTCTGACCACTCTTCATTATATTTCAGCGTACTTAAGAAACCTGAAATAAATTATAACAAACAAAATAAAGAATATAAGATAAAAGAAGAGATTATATGGAATGAAGAAAAAATTGACGAATTTAGAATTTTATTGACAAATGATCAAAATACATTAACTAATTTAAATAATGTAATAACAGACCCAAACAATGATAGAAAGACTACCATCCTTTTTATATTCTAATGCTTTAAAGGTTTTTGGAGTGAAGAAGCAGAATAAAGAACAAAAGAGACGAAAACAAAAAAGGAATGTAGCATGGTTCAATCAAAATTGCCGAGAGAGGCTAAAGAAGAATTTAGAAATTCTAGAAAAAAAATATTACAAAGATAAAAATGAAGAAAATCGAATAAATTTTGTGAATTCTAGAAACAGATATAATAAGGTAAAAATGAATGCCAAATATAGGTTTAGAATAAAAGAAGGTAACAGATTAGAAAACATCGCGAAAAATGAACCTCGATCCTTTTGGAAGGAAATCAGTAAGAGAAAATCGAACGATGACAATGAAGAAATGCCGGAAGCCAACAGCCTTTACAATCATTTCAAGTCTTTGTTAGCAACTTCTGATCATGATTATGGAAACACAGCAGCTTTGACCTCGGATTTTGTCCAAGATGAAGACTTAGACAGTCCGATATCAGAGACAGAATTAAGAAATGCAGTCTTTCAACAAAAAAATAATAAGGCATGTGGTCCCGACAAAATTTCCGCAGAAATAATTAAAAGTGCATATGAAGTTATATCACAATACCTTCTCCATTTATATAATGACTTGTTTGAAAAAGGAACATATCCAGAAACATGGACACTAGGATATATAGTTCCAATATTCAAAGGCGGAGATAAAAAGAATTCATCAAATTATAGAGGCATTACATTGAACAATATTTTAGGTAAAATCTATTCACAAATTCTATTAAATAGAATCACAAAATGGACTATGAAATATAATAAAATATCAGATTTTCAATTTGGATTTCAAAAAGGTAAAAGCACAATAGACTGTTTGTTTATTCTACATGCCATTATATCTAAAACATTCAGTAAGGGAAAAAAATTATATTGTGTATTCATTGACTATGAGAAGTGTTTTGATCCTGTAAATAGATCCATTTTATGGCAAAAATTGATTAAAGAAAACTTAAGTACAAAAATGGTAAACGCAATAAAATCGATATATAAATGTGTAAAATCTGCTATAAAAATAGGTGATATTATTACTGAACCCATCTTATCACAAAAGGGCGTGAAACAAGGAGATCCAAGTTCTAGCCTCTTGTTCATGATGTTTGTAAATGATATTATTGAAAATATTGATTCAGATTTAAATGGTATTTTCACTTTAAACGAACTTAGAATATTTATGCTCCTATATGCAGATGACCAAGTATTGATAGCCAATACGCCACAGGCGATGAAAGGTTTGCTGAAAAATTTAGAAATTTATTGCAAAAAAATTTTTTTAAAAATAAATATCGATAAAACAAAGTGTATGATTTTTGAGAAAGGCAGAGCGAATACCATATACAATTTTTATTTATATGGAAAAAAAATAGAAATAGTGCAAGAGTTTAAATACCTCGGAGTAACTTTATATAAAAATGGTAGATGGAACAAAACACAAAAATTGTTTGCTGAAAAAGGATCAAAATCACTTTATAATCTTTATTCAATATTTCGACGTTATGAGTTCACAACAGAAAAGAAATGCCAATTATTCGATTCTTTGATTTTACCAGTACTTCATTTCTCTTCAGAAATATGGGGAACACACAATGCACAAGAGATTGAATCAGTGCATACTAAATTTTGTAGGAAAATTTTATCGGTAAAAAAATCAACCAACTTAGGTGCCATATATGGCGAATTAGGTAGAGTACCATTACTAGTAAAAAGGGAATGTAATATCATACGATACTGGATTAAAATTCTAAATAGTGAAAATAACACAATCCTAAAACATATATATTCTATGCTAAGAGATGATGCAAATAGCAATGAAAGTTACGGTGGATTAAACTGGGCATTTAATGTAAAAAAGATTTTCGATAAATTAGGCTTATCAAATTTATGGATAAATCAATTAAGTCTTTCTATCAACTTTTCGCAAATAGAACAAAGAATCCTAGATCAATATCAACAAAAATGGTACTCTGAAATAAATAATTCACAAAGGCTATTTTACTACAGAATGTATAAACATCAATTTACATGTGAACAATATCTTAACTCTCAGCTGGACAATAAATCTAAATATAGTTTAACAAGATTTAGGACATCTTCACATGACCTTGAGATTGAAAAAGGGAGATACAATAGAATACGTCGGGAAGATAGATTATGTAAATTGTGTAATCTAAATCAAATTGAAACCGAATACCACTTTTTATTAATTTGTCCATTCTATAGAGACCTAAGATTACAATACATTAAACGCTACTATCAAACATGGCCAAATCTAAAAAAAATTGAAAACTTAATGATCAGTAAAAATAAACGAACTATTATAAATCTTTCTAAATACATCTTTTTTTCAATGAAAGCCAGAAGCATTTTCTTGAGTAATCAATAATTAATTGTATTATTATATTTATTGTATATATGTATGTGTGTATATATATGTATGTATCTATGTATACATATGTGTATGTATATGTATATATATATATATACAATGTAAAAGACTAAACTTCAAAAGTCAAAGGCTCATTTATATTATCTTTTTGAGAGAGAAGCTAGTCTTTAGGTATACGTGTTACTCTATGATTACAGTCTATGTTCAGATAAGAGTCGAGATCAGAATGCAGAAAGGTTGTATTCTGATCTTGACCCTGTATCACCTTCACTAAATATTATTGAATTAAATAGTTTCTGGGTGGTAAAATCAGGGTTGGACTGTACTGAACGTGCAGTCGAATCCTGATCCTACACTACCGGCAATGAAAACATGTCTCAAAAAGTTTTTTTTTTTTAAGGGGGTTGATTTAGATATAATATATATTTTCACCATTTCAAGTATAAAATAGTTTCTCGCTGTTAATCTCTCATGGCTTTATATTTCATTTATGTTTGCTAAAAGTATTGTATTACTTACAGCAATAAAATTCTGTTCTGTTCTGTTCTGTGTGTGTGTGTGTGTGTGTGTGTGTGTGTTAATTACCAGTGATCATTCCGGTGCACGCTTATGATCACACCACTGGAATTTTTCGACTGACAAAAGAATTCAATGTCAAAACATACGTAGTAGTGATTTCATTTTTTCATTCCATTTATCCTAGAGTGTTGACTGTGTTGAGGCTGAGTCCGTATTCACCAACCACTCTTAAGAATATTCATAGTCTTATTATCAAAACCTCTAAATTTGACAGTAACGCAACTTCTGATTGGCTAAACCAAATGATTTAGCCAATCAGAGGTTGCCTTTTTGTTTGTTTTTTTTTTTAAACCAGAACAAGAATAACAATGAAGCTAAGAATGGTTGTTGAATACGGGCCCAGGTGTCCGCCATCTAATCACTAATCCCGTGCGTACAGAGTTTCTTAAACTACGGAGGAGAGGCAATGCGCCATTCAGGTTTCCAACTTTAAAGCAAGCTATGCTCGTTTCAAGCATATTATACAAAGATTCTCCTTGTGACATTAGGTTACATCATTTTTCGGAAACAGGAACACCGGATTCGGGTGCCAACGCTCGAAGGTGGATGCTTGATGTTCAGTGAAAACTCTAAGTCGAAAAAGGGGGGCATAACTCTGTCCAAAATACACTGATGGTTGCTTGCTCTTGTTGCATAGGTTCCCCTTTTGGTATTTAACAACTTGTCAAAGTCTGAAGCAAATATTTTCAGTAATAATAAAGATATTTATTATAAAATGTCAGAATGTTTCTCATGACAATGCAGACGACGACGTCACCATGGCTACAATACCTCGACGTTTTCTTCAAAAAAAGCCGAGCTAAAAAATCTACCCCCCTAGACCAAATCTACATAGATTCAGGAAACAACAAGGATAAGGTAAATTTCTCGAGGCAGTTGTCTGTATCCCATCATTTGACAGCATTCAGTGCTTGGGCTTAGTAGTATCGTTTTGGGCTGGTTTGTATATTGTGATATACATGTTTGTGATCTCTGGTCTTCAATCCTTAACCCTTGACCAAACGACAAATATATAGACTTGGCCAAATTGAAAACATTTGCAGACGACAAATCAAATTAGACTCAAAAATTCAAATTTATCTTCCGAAGTGTATTATACATTGTAGGAAAAGAATAAAATGTTGGTTACCAGCATTTTTTCTTTTTCCAACAAGGTTTTCAAAAGTCTTCTGGCTCCGGGTCGTTAAAACGTAGAATTGTTTGGTACAGAGTTAACTCTTACAGCACCGACAGACTAACAGAAACTTTTAGTCTAGGAATTTAAGAAAATCCTCCTTCTTTAGCTTCATTAAAACTCTGGATTGTATGGTAAAGGGTTAAAAGTCGTCTGGTGTCAATTTGCACCCGAAGGTCGTCAGAGGTTCGATTATTGATTGATTGATTGATCGGTGTTTTGTGCCGCTTCCAACACCATCTCGGTCAAATCACGGCGACAGCTCACGTATTCATGTTTCGATGGGTGAGTGCAACACTATCCTAAGTGCCTATACAAAGTATAGGCACTTAGGATAGTGTTGCACTCACCCATTGGTTTGTTCTGGGTTTCACCAGTACTGGGCTAGGGCTCTGAAGTGTCTTCTCCAAACAAGGACACTCCCACGAAAATCCAAGTGCTTCAAGTGAGGCTCGAAACCGGAGCCTCCGGGTTAAGAGTCCTACACCTGACCGCTAAGCCATGCAGGACCACCCCCCTTTCAGAATTTTTGAGATAAACAACTAAAATAAGATAGGCGTCATCGGACGATAAATGTCGTAATATCTTGCAGAATAAAGTACTTGATGGCAGAGTTTCAAATAATGAAATAAGAAAAGTTTATATTTGATGATTAAAATATTTTATTGCAAAAATTGAAAATGCAAAAAAAGGAGGGGGGGGGAATCGTTTACAGTATAAAGCAACAGTTTGAAGAATCAAGGCTTAAAGACATCAGCAAACAAAGCCAGTAAGCAACACACCACTCTCATAACATTGTTACCCTTTACCAAACATTTTTCGAGTTTTTACGACCCTAATGCAATTGGCCTTTGAAAACAGCCTGGGAAAAGGAGATAATGCTGGTACCAGCTTATTCTCCTTTTCCCACAATGTTTTCTGTGCTTTAACCGGCACATCCCATTATTTGAGCGAAAGTCGATTTCCAACATGGACGCGCCTTAATCCTTTACCAGACGACAAAATTTTAGCCTTGTTCAAATTGAAAGCATTTGCAGACGACAATTTCATTGTGGCTTAAATGGTGCAATTTTTCCTTGATAGAGTAGAAAACATTGTGGGAAATGGAGAAAATGCTGGTTGCCAGCATTTTCTCCTTTTCCCACAATGTTTTCAAAAGGCTTCTTTCCCATGGGCGTTAAAAGGCGGCATTGTATGGTAAAGGGTTAAATATGGTCATCGGGGTAAAAGTATAATTTTATAAATAATTCATACGTTTACGGACACATATGGAATGTGGAATTGCAATGGGCTTACTGAAGATAAGCTGAAAAATCCAGAGTTCTGTGAAAAGTTGATAAAAAATGATTTGATTATTTTATCTGAAACTTGGACCGATAAAAATTCCTCACTTGACCTTAAAGAATATACTTGCTACAATTTTTATAGAAAGTTTAAGCATAAAAAGGCTAAAAGAAACAGTGGGGGAATGGTAGTCTATGTAAAACATTGTTTTAATAGGGGCGTAGAAATTTGCAGAAACCATTTTGATACTTTGATTTGGATCAAATTGCAAAAGAATTTCTTTGATTTTGAAAAAGATTTCTATTTATGTGGTGTTTATGCTTGACCAGACGAGTCACCAGCTGCGAAATTTTATAATGTCAGTTTATTTGATATTTTACAAGAAGATGTTTTTTATTACAGTCAAAAGGGTAATGTCGTACTAGCTGGCGATTTCAATGCCCGAGTCGGATCGAAACCAGATTTTATAGTATGTGACAAAAAATGTGCCGATTTAGATGACATTGACTACAGTCCAGATCAGCCCATTGGCCGCACCTCTCAAGATAATGTATGCAATGCACGTGGGTCATTATTGTTGGATTTATGTAAATCAGCAGGTATTTTATTGGCCAATGGTAGACTAGGTAATGGGTCATATTCGTATTATTGTAAAAACACGTGCAGTACTATTGACTATGTGATTTTGCATGAATATTGTTTTTCTTTCATTGATAATTTCACTGTGGGTGATTTTTCCTTGTATAGCGACCATTCGCCCTTACAGTTCAGTGTCAGAACCCCACATTTGGTTGAGAATCAGAGTACCCAGAGTGGGTTTTTTGAATCAGTCAAATGGAACAGTGAATATAGGGGTGAATACAGGCGTAGGCTTATAGCAAACCTACCTAACTTGAATAATATCATTCAAGAAAAAAGTAATGATAGGCAAAGGGTCGAAGAAATGGTAGTAAGATTTTCACAGGCTATTTGCGATGCGGCAGATCCTTTATTTAAAACAGTGTATAAACAATCAAATATTCATGTTTGCAAAGAAAATAAATGGTTTGACGAAGAATGTTATTTAGCTAGGACCAAATATAAAGAGGCATTACAACTATTCAATCTAGATAAAAATCGCGAAAATAGATCGAATTTGTGCATAGCAAAGAAGGAATATAAAAAATTGATTAAAAAGAAAAAAAATATTTTCTTGGGTAAACAATCAGAGAATTTTAAGGCACTGAGAAATCAGAAACCGCGCGAGTTTTGGAATTATTTCAAATCTAAAAAGAATTCAGTGCAATCTATTCTAACTATCGATGAATTTAAAACCCATTTTTCTTCAATATTAAATGATATTAAAAGAGTGTCTTTAGAAGAGGTTGAGTCACTTAATGACAACTTCAATATGTCTGCAAATACTTTCAGTCAATTAAATGATCCATTTTCGTATGCTGAGGTAGAATCGGCAATTAAGAAACTGAATAGAAATAAAGCCGTTTGCCCGGTAGACGATATTATTAATGAATATATCTTAGAGTCACGTGATATTTTGTGCGGACACATTACTTCTTTATTTAATAGAGTGTTTGACTCGGGGATTTTTCCAGAAACTTGGGCCAGAGGCTATATAATACCATTACATAAAAAGGGCGATATAAATATGACAACTAATTATAGGGGGATAACTCTTTTAAGCAATCTGGGTAAACTTTTCGCAAGCGTTTTAGATTCGCGAATAGAAAGATGGTATAAAGAAA